>JADBJO010030524.1:7500-17793 GCA_016801955.1 Conus betulinus | reverse complement strand
AGTCAGGAGAGTAGCGCCACACGTCTACTTCAAACTTGCGAGAGAACTTCTCCAAGTTTTGAGGTTAGTTCGCGCGCCACAAAGAGTATTTTTTCGAGGAGAGAGAGAGAGAGAGGAGGGAGACAGAGAGGAGAGAGAGAGAGAGAGAAACTCATTGATTCTGTGACCACCAATGGTAATGGTTTATGAGATGCCCATTGTTTTGTTTTGTGTTTTGCTTTGTCCAACACAACTTTAAAACGTTGGACCTTGAGTGTGTGAGTGTGCACATGGATGTCTAAAAATTTTGACTTGAGTTGATATTTTAATGTCAGTAGCTGTACAGCTGCTATGACATGGGGGACGTGAACTTATCACCCACATAAAGGAAAATTTCTGCACAAAATATACCCAACAAGTCAAAATTTTTAGACATCCATGTGCACACTCACACACTCAAGGTCCAAACGTTTTTAAAGTTGTGTTGGACAAAAGCAAAAACACAAAACAAAACAATGGCATCTCATAAACCATTACCATTGGCGGTCACAGAAATCAATGACCACCAGGCACTGAATAGAAAATAATGTTTACAAGAGGAAAATCAGATTGGAAGTGACTTTTTTTCTGATTTTACTAGCTTCGGCAATATAACTTGCTAAGGATTTGATCAGCATTCGTTTTCAAGTGTCAATATATGAAGCAGATAGCATTTTTGCACAATAGGCACCTGAAACAAGCTGAATTTTCCGCGAATATGTCGGTAAGCATCACAATGGAATAAAAAAAGTGACTCTCATCTTCAGTGACGTTTGCTTTGCAGACTGGACAAGTATTTACTGCTGTTGTATCAAGCATAAACCATTTTTTGTTGGCAGACAGACCTAATGTTCTTGTTCGAAATCTTGCCAGTGCGCTTCTGTGTGCCATCTGTCTGTTACCACCGATGAATATTTTTCAGGTTGCAGGTTACTGTTAAATGAAAGAAACCATCTGTATCTTTCATTTCCCTTCCATGTGAGAGTGCCAGTTTTTGTTGAAACATACAGATCAATCTTTCTTTAAATTCTGAGCTAAACAATTTATCGTTTCCAACTTCTTGGCTCAGCCAGCCACAATGCCAAACCCATTTTCAAGTCAACAATTTCTTTACATTGGATACCCCAGTTAAGCTTTCCATTCTTGTGCTGTTGTAAACAACATTGTGTACGCCTGTTTACATAACCTTGTGTAAGGTAGTTTTAACAGTTTCAAACAATTTTTAATACATTTTATATAGGTGTGTATATATAAAGGGATATCTTCCAGTTTCCGCATATACCATTTTGTTAGAAAAATGTAAGGGAACATTTAGGAAACGCTTGATGGCAAATGTATGGACACTTTCTATTTCGTTGTTGACCGGCACCCCCCCCCCCCCCCCCCCCCCCCCCCCCCCCCCCCCCCCCCCCCCCCCCCCCCCCCACACACACACACACACCTCTGCTGCATATGTTAATATGGGTGTTATCTGAGTGTCGAAAAGTTTCCAGAAAATCGATGGCTCAACTGAATCTAATTTTCTCAATGTTCTAAGAATTTCGATCACTCCTCTCTTTCCTTTTCTACACATTTCTGTCAAACCTACATTATGACTGAGCTTGGTTGTGAATATCAGACCGAGGTATTTATAACTGTTTGTCACTTTTACTTCTGTGTTACCGTACCACCATTTTTCGTGTCTAGAAAGATGACCCCCCATTCTAAAAATCATAATATTTGTTTTTTCCAGATAAACAGTTAATTGTAATCGATCTGCTTCTCCTTTTAATGCTGTCAGCTGGTTTTGTAAACCAATTTATATTATCAGAAAGCAAAACAACATCATCTGCAAACAACATAAGGAAAATTTCAACAGCATCTGGTATCATTTGAATACCGTGTCTGCCTCGTTTGTTGATCTCTATCGCTAATTCGTTGATGAAAAATGAGAAAAGCTGAGGGCTTAGTAAGCATCCCTGCTTACCCCCACGCGGGCAGTCAAAGTATCTGATAATTTACCTTTTCCACGTACGCAAGCCCTACAGAATCGTACACTCCTCTAAGTGCCTTATACATTTTCCCGTTAATTTAAAGCCATTATTTCTCAAAATATTCCAAAGAATGTTCCTGTTCACCGAATCGAAGGCTTTTCTAAAGTCAACAAAGGCTACATATAATTTAGCATTTCGGAGTAGATACTTCTTCTGGACAAGTGCGTATAAAGTAAAGATGTGATCTATCGTGCTATAGTCTTTCCTAAAACCTGCTTGTTCTTCTATTATTATTTCTTCGGTTTCTGCCCATTTAGTCAGTCTTTTGTTTAAAATATTTGTGTATATTTTACTTATGACGTTTGTTAAAGCCACCCTCTATAATTGTCTGGGTTGTTTGTGTCTCCTTTTTATGAATTGGTATGATTATAGATTTACACCATTCTTCGGAACATTCCACGGTCAAAAATAGCATTGAATAAGTCAACCAGAAAGTCCGCACACCCCTGCGCTTGAATGTTTAAACATGTCACCTATGACTTTGTCCGGACCAGGACTTTTTCCACTTTTCAGGTTTTTATTCCATTTACGACCTCTTGTTTAGTGATTGGATCATTAAAGAGTGGCTCTTCGTTTCCCTCCTCCGCTAGCTCCTCGTGTTCAGCAACTTCATGTACACGCGTACTTTCGAAGTCATTGAAAACACTGAAGAAATGATCGTACCACTGTTGGCTGCTAATGTCATTAAAAACCATGCCTTTCTTTCTAACACCTCTTATTGTTTGGCCAGAAAAGTTTTGGATCGTGGATCGAGATTTTAAGCTTCTTAATTTCGTTTCATTAGACAATCTCTTTTTTTCTCTTTTCAATTGGCCATACTCTTTCCTTTCGTTTATGTAAGCTTCCTTTTGCAGTGCTTTGTATGCCGGTAATTTTGCTCTCCGAAAAGATCTCAGAAGTCGTAAGACAGCCTTTTTTCTTCTGTTCGCACTCAAAGTCAAACAAATCATTGCACCGTTTTTTTTTTTCTCCCAACCCTCCTAACCATGGACGCTGCAGCCCCATACATTGCACTTACTAAAAATGTCGGTCGCCCTGTTAACATCCGTGGCAAGAATCAGTCGTGCTGTATTCAAACACTCTTTAAATTCATCAGATTCCATTTCCTCTTTGTACAAACCCACAACACTCTTCAGACCACACTACCTTTTCTTCTTCTACGTGTTCAGACTGCGGTATCTGGGCACACAACCTTCACTCAAACAATTTCTCCAGGACAATTCGACTGGTAGATGCCAAGAGTATAAACTCTCCCCAACTTGCAAATTACACATGTCTGATAACTCTTCTGAAACAATGAAATAGTCGATAACACTGTTTCCCTGGGGCGACACAAACATAAATTCACTATTCTGATCATTGACACAAGATCATTAATAATACTCAGATCAAATAAGAAACAAAAAAATCCAAAAGTGATTTACCGAAATTATTTACAACCAAATCCTTTGAACGCCTAATGCTTTCTTTCACATCATCCCCACTTTCATCACTGGCAAAAAAACTGATCATGCTCTCCAGTCGCACTTGCTCTGATCCCGTTCTCGCATTCATATCTCCGCACTCCATCATATATACCTCATCCTTATCTATACACTGTAACAAGTTCTCTTCTAATATATATGTATGCCATTTTTTAATTCTAACTGGTCATCATATGCAGGCCCACCCTCGGGAACAATGTAGCATGCAACCATCAGTAGATCTTTATCAATGTTCAGCAGATCTTTTCTTATCTTAACAGCAATAGCATTATCACAACCCAGTCTAACTTGAACCACAAACTTTGCAAAACAGTTTTTTTCACTAGCAAAACAACTCCACCTGAATTTCTGCACGAATAGATAGTTTTTTGGCAGGACCATGAAATTTAACGTAATTTTGAAACATTCCATCAAACACAAAACAACCGTCTGTAAACGTTTCCGTTAAACATACAAAATCGAACGAGTTGATATAGTTGACAAAAGAAACATCTTGTAGTTTACTATACAGATTTTCCACATTGTAATTTAAAATATTTAGGTTCAGTGTCCGATGGTCTGCCTCATGCTATTTATTATTATTGTTTGAGCGTGGATTCCTTGCACTGTCACTCTTCCGTGTACTGTCACTGGCACTCAGGTAATTGTGTAAACCTGTTTGCTGTCGCCCCCCCCGCTTGGCCCATCCGACGTGGCACGTGCATCACGATTGCGACCGTCTCTGTCCCTGCCAACACGGTCTGCAGCCGAGCGAGTCGTTGGCCCTGTGTTCGCTGCGCGCTGAGGAAGTGATCGCTGGTTGGGCGTACCAGTCACGTGGTTCAAGCATGGGGAATCCCCTCCCCTCTCGGCGTGTTGGCTCTGTGTTGTACCGTTCGCTGTTGTGATGACTGGGGGCGTGAGAGAGACTGGAGAGAGAGAGAGAGAGAGAGAGAGAGAGAGAGAGTCTACCAGCAATGAGAAAATATCTTCTTTAGAATCATTTTTTTTGGTCTCTTTCTTCATTTTTGTTTTGGCCTGGAACTTCCAGATGTAGGCTCCCTTGGGTAAGATTGTCGCATATGCGACCGTTTTTAAATCCCTATGGAGGTATCCACACACCGTCTTTCCATGGAGTTGGCTAAACACGGCGCCGGTGTACACGTGATTTGTTTTCGTGTCACTAATTCCACCTGCATGCTATGGTTCACTCTTCTCTGACAAGCGGGACGGAATTGCATTTTTATTTTTCAATGCATATATCCATGCGCGAAACCTCGATTTAGTCTCCTTCCTTGGACTAGTAAGGGATAGAATTGTGCACATTAAATTATCTCCGAACAGAAAATCTCCTCCTTCCTGGATATCCTCAGTAGGAACCGAACTTCAAACCATGGAACAAGACTCTGACGTCTTACCACCGGGCCATCGGGCCCCCCCCATCCTCACCGGCGACGAATAATCCCATTCCAGAGTCTTGACTACCAGCCAAAGTAGAGGAAGCGAACAGAAAAGGAATCTTTTCTTTTTCAAACTTTTAAGGAGGGAAATCCCGTAAGGAACAGGAAAAGTACTCTGAAGGTGCTCTGGTTCCTTTTTGCTCCTCCAACAATGGAAGTAAGATTGCGCTAAAGCCATGGACGTTTATTTCGTCTGGTTGGAGGTTTTTAAAACCCTGTACAAGACAATTGCATACAATAATGATACAACTGCACACGTGGCATTACTGTGAGCAGCTGTACTGTACAGCTGCGCATATTAAAATATACATCCTTGAACAGGCTTTTCATTCATTACGTAATCGCTAATGGCTGCTCAGCTTCAAAGACAGACAAGTAGGGTTTCTTGTATATCTAGATTTTTTGTTCCCAAGACGGCCGAGTAAGTTTTGTTAAAAAAACACCTGTGATATAAAAAAGTGTGCAGTGGATTGCCTTCGACCAGGATATATGTACATCCCCGTGTGTACACTTCCGAACTTCGTGAAGAGTTCTTGGGGCACCTGTCATCTTCACAATGCAGGTGTTATTGTGAAGTAGGCTACTACTGGCCGGTCAAACTCTGTTGTCGTCAGGGTCAAACCTTCAGTATCTTCCGTCTTTTATTTCCCCTTGACAGTATCAGTGGTCCCTCTTTCATTCTTCACCAGGAAGAGCAATCAGCCTGCAGTGCCGTGATGTACAAACACTCGATTATCCACCCACCCTGACCCAATTAGTCAGTGGACATACAATGTTTGCACGTGCATTGAGCATAATACGGCATATTTGGGGCTCGTTAAGGTTACTTCACGCCGACTAAGAAACAATGATCATTTGCATGGTACACTATGTGCGCAGTGCTTCCTAAGGCGGGTATCCTGTAGCCCATACAATCTTGCTCAACTTGGTAGAAAAACTGCAAAGAGAATTCTCAGCTCATGCCAGAAGCACACCTCTCAAATTGGAGAACCAACCTAAGTGTGCCGAAGAAATCCTAACAAACCCAAAAGCCACGTTTTTTTTTTACAGCCTATGAAAAAGAAAGCTTGATTTGAAAAAAAGTATGAAAAGAGTGATCACATAACTTAAGATAAATGATTAAGTAGATGAATAAATACATATCAAATTGACTTCTACTACTACTACTGTTGCTGCTGCTACTACTACTGCTACTACTGCTGCTGCTGCTGCTGCTGCAACTACTACTACTACTACTATTACTACTACTACTACTACTACTATTGCTACTACTACTACTACGAAAAAGCAGAAAGAGCACACAAAACAAAGTGTGAAGTAACGCAATTTAATGAACAATACAAAACAAGTCAAGAAATTTTCGGCAGTAAGCCTTCCTCAGCGACAAAACAATGAAAACAGTACAGACATTAACATGCACAATACTCCCCTTGTGAAGCCAAAGTGGTGAATTGCGAAAGGGAAAAGGAAATAGAAACAAAGAGAAATAGCTGGTTTTTGAAGCGCTTTCGGGTGTGTGTGTGTGTGTGTGTGTGTGTGTGTGTGTGTGTGCGCGCGTGCGTGCGTGCGTGCGTGCGTGCGTGCGTGCGTGCGTGCGTGTGTGTGTGTGTGTTGCGCGCGCTAGCGCACGTGTACGTATATGTGTGATGATCATCACCATCACGCTCTGAAACTGTCTGTCCGCGGAGAGCACTCAAACCTTCTTTAGTTGGTGAGACACGCTCGCTCCGATCTTTAGCCGCCAGCCTTCCTTGTTGAATAAGGGAGCGGGTGGGGGGGGGGGGGGGGGGGGGGGGGGGGTGAATCTTCCATGATGTTGGAATGGATTTCCTTTCAGTCGCGGCATGAATCGAGCCGTTCCTTCCCTTGGCCCTTCTTCCCTCCGTGCATGAGAATAGTTATCACAGCTTGGCGCTGGTCTTCTCAGGATATACATGCTGGCGTGAAAAGACATGTGTGTATGCACGCGGGCAAGCACACGGACGTATCATTGCATGAGTCCTGTCCCCTTGTCCTCCACTGCATTTATATCTTCTTTCACACATGATATTATATGTGTATGCTCACTGCCCCCCCCCCCCCCCCCCCTTTCTGTATGTGTGAAAGGGTTTTCATATTTATGATATATTTACATTTTCCCATTTACTTCATCTTAATATTTTTTTTTCCCTCTCAATTCAAATCTTTGCCAAATCATTACTGTAATGATGGAAGAATTGTTAACCTGCACTTGTTTTCCCCCACTACTTAATTGTTCAGCATTATATATATATATATATATATATATATATATATATATATATATATATATATATATATATATATATATCTATATATATATATGAATATTATGTGTGTTTTCTATCCGTTTTCCATTTGTCTGTCTGTCTCTCTATCTGTGTGTGTGTGAGTGCGTGAGTGAGTGAGTGTGTGTGTGTGTGTGTGGTGTGTGTGTGTGTGTGTGTGTGTGTGTGTGTGTGTGTGTGTGTGTGATACACACACATACACATCAGACCCATTCGCAATACCGACATAAGGCATAAAGAGACACCAGACAGATAGAGACAGAGGGAGAAAGTGAAAAGAGAGAGGGAGGGAGGGAGGGAGAAAGTCAGATACAGACAGACAGACAGACAGACAGACAGACAGACAGACAGACAAACGAACGAACGTGATTTCTTCTTCACATCATATCTGTCATTTGTGCTAGGGCTCTTGATTTCGCTTTCGTACATCTGACCTTTCGAGTCCTGATTCCCTTTCTTGATTTGTTTCTTTGTTCTGTCATCCTTTTGTTTTAATTCTCCATTGTTCGGCTGAAGCTTTTTAATGTCATGGATTCATGTTTCGTGCTTAGTTTCCTTTCTGAGTCTCTGTACAGAAATTACTTCCCTTTGTGTAGTCTTCGTTCTTCCAGTCTGCCACGCAGCCTTATTCATTCCTCCATTCTTCTCCCGCCTTCCAATCTGTAGACTTCTATGCGGTCTCCCTCCCCCCTCGTACCGTCCTCTCTCCTCTGTCTGTCTTCTCCTTACGCTCTGTCTCCATCCCCCTCCCCAACTTACCGTAGCTCTTCTCTCTCTCTCTCTCTCTCTCTCTCTCTCTCTCTCTCTCTCTCGCTACACACGCACGCACGCACGCACGCACGCACGCACGCACGCACGCACGCACGCACGCACGCACGCACGCACGCACGCACACACACACACACACACACACACACACAAATGTGTGTGTGTGTGTGTGTGTGTGTGTGTGTGTGTGTGTGTGTGTGTGTGTGTGTTTATGATAATATGAATCATCGCTGTTTTGTTAAAATCAATACCATGTTGTTTAAAAGTGTTAAATCAACTTCATGTTGTTTAAAAGTGTTAAATCAATTTTCTTGTTGTTCAAAGTGTTATGTGTTGGTATCCTGTGTCACTATAGGGACAACAGCCAGATGAAAAAGCATCATCTCTCTCTCTCTCTCTCTCTCTCTCTCTCTCTCTCCGCGCGCGCGCGCGCGCGCGCGCGCGCGCGCGCGCGGCGCTCTCTCTCACTCTCTTTTTTTCTCTCCCTCACCCGTCTCTCTCTCCCAGCCTTCTCTCTTTCTGTCTGCCCGTCTGTCTGTCTGTCTCTTGATATAGAATCACATAAAAATAAGGCCCCATTGTTCCTGAATTATACCATTTGAATAAAAAAAAAGAAGGCAAATCTCTCCTCTCTCTCTCTCTCTCTCTCTCCTCTCTCTCTCTCTCTCGCTCGCTCGCTCGCTCGCTCGCTCGTGAAAAAAAACGTAAAAAGTTATATGAAAAAGAAAGAAAGAAAAGTCCGGACACAACAAAATCCGAAAGGCGTCTCAAGACATAAAACATAACATTCGAAAAGAAACATGTAGGAAATCTGAGTAGTTGTCGAACTTCTTCACACACAAAAATGGTGTCACTACAATAGGGGTCCGCTTGTCAGTACCTGTCGACAAGTCAGGGGGATGCCCTTTCATACGATTCTTCACATTTGTTCTTTCTTTTCTTTTCCTTTTTTTCTTATCAGACAGTCACTCATGCTATTACTGCTCTGTGAAAAATACTCAACGAAACTGAAGTACTACAGAGAAGAGGATGGGAGAGGGGTTTGGGGGAGTAGAGCGGCAATAATGTGGATGAAGAGACTGCAAAGGAGGAGGTAGTGGGGGGGGGGGGGGGGGGGTGGGGGGAGGGGGGGGAGTTAAAGGGGACTTAAACTCGCTCAGCTGATTTCTGCCTTTTTTCTCGCCAAGATTTTTGAAAAAGGTATGCTTACCACCGTTAAGACCACGTTTTCCGTGAAGGACACTGCAGATAGATCCTGTGGTACCGTGGATAAGCTTGACTGTGAGCGTCATCAGCACGGCCTCCACGTCCCCTGAGACAGGAGGACTCCTGTGATACCACAGGGCAGGAAGGGGTGTGTGTGTGCAGGCTGAAGCTGAGGAGAGAGAGAGAGAGAGGAGAAGGGAGAGAGAGAGAGAGCGAGAGAGACGAGTGCAGGAACCATTGCAGTGAGAGGAGTGGTGTGTGTGTGACGTGTGGGTAAGTGTGTTGGTGTGTGTTCTGTGTGTGTGGGTGTGTTTTTGAAAGATAGACACGCAGCCTCCATGAGAGAGAAGAGCAGCCGGTCTGAGAGAGAGGAGAGAAAGACGATAGAGGAGGGAGGAGAGGAAGAGTGTGTGGAGAGAGAGAGGAGCGAGAGAGTGCAGAGAGAGCGAGAGAGGGAGATAGAGAAGAGAGAGGAGAGACGAATGACAGCGAAGGATACACAAGGACTGCGAGGTGTTGTGTGTGCTAGTGTGTGTGTCTGGTTGTGTGCGGTGCTGTAGGTGTGTGTGTGTGTGGTTGTGTGTGTGTGTGTTGGGTTGGAAGACGTGTGTTTGAAAGTTTGACGAAGCAGAGTAGGATGAGAGGAGGAGAGAGAAGCCGCCGTAGAGAGAGAGAGCAGAGAGAGGAGAGAGAAGAGAGGAAACTGGGAAAAGAGGCAGAGACCACCCGGAACCTAAGAGAGAGAGGAGAAGAGAAGAGCGGTGGCAGGAAAGAGAGAGAAAGAGAGAGAAACAGTGCGTAACATCGGAAGAGAGAGGAGGAAGAGAGAACGAGAAGAGAGGAGAGGAGAGAGAGAGACGAGAGAGAGGGAGAGAGAACTCAGTATCGGGTGTTTTCCAAAACAAAGGAACAAAGACGACAATCATACACCAAGGACTGACGTTTTAGACAAAGACTCTTCTTCTAAATCTGTCATTTCCAAGCTAAATGGTAGCTAGATACGTTGTTCACTAGCGTAAGGAAGGAGAAACGGCACACA
>JADBJO010030523.1:5000-17794 GCA_016801955.1 Conus betulinus | reverse complement strand
GTCCGAAAGTAATTTTAGTAAAATATCCGCAAGAAGACTGGCAATAATTATTCTCTTTTGACTACAGAAAATGGAGTTTCTTTTTTGGAAGAAACTTCTGTGCGATTGTTTACTACCGTTAACCCAAAATGATGTCGATGTGATAGTGTGCAGTAGTTTCAGTCTCAGTTTCAGTTTTATCAAGGAGGCGTCACTGCGTGCCGATAGTCCATATACGCTACTATACACCACATCCGCCTAAGTTTGGAGACCACATTACGCATGAGTTTAAGCGGATGGATAAATGCATGAACAAACTATGATGAGAGAATGAAGAAGAGGGTCTCGTGGCTACGACTCGGAGATGTCTGACTTACGCACTAGCCCAATGCGTTGGACAGAACTTGAGTGCCTACCTAGCATTTTTTTTACCGTATATGTGTGTAGTGAATGTACACACATGTGTGAATGGATGTGTGGGCACGGACCCATGAGTGTGCATGGGAGCATGTGTGTGTGTGTGTGTGTGTGTGTGTGTGGTGTGTGTGGGTGTGTGGTGTGTGTGTGTGTGCGGTGCGTGTGTGTAATGTGTGCGCGTATGTGTGTGTGTGTGTGTGTGTGTGTGTGTGTGTGTGTGTGTGTGTGTGTGTGTGTGTGCCTGCATGTATGTTCACGTGTGTGTGTGCGTGTGCGAAGTGCATGTGCGTGTATGTGTGTTTTGTGAGCGTGTATGCATGTGTCTGTATGCATTTGTGCGTTCATGTGTATGCGTGCATGTGCGCACGCGTGTGGGTCTGGACGTGCACATGCACGCATAGTTATATGTATGTGCGTAGGAGCGAGCGAGCGTACGCACACACGTTCTTTTGTGTGTGTGTGTGCGTGTGTGTGTGCACGTGTGTATTAGAGTTGGTGTGCATGCGTGTTGCCTGGCTTTCTATGTGCGGTTGAGTGTGTGTGTGGGTAGGAAAGCACGAATACACATCCATATTTCTGGGAGAGTCAGACACACATGCACCAAGCACCCCATCCATAACAGTCCAATGAGTGCAAAGTCAATGACACTGTCAGTGTCACCCAGCCTCCTGTATGTGTTGGGAATGATGATAATGCCAGTGCGCTAAGAAGTACTTCATCCAACATCACTTCCAGTGCAATTCCTTGAGGATTGGTACCATGTTGATCCCGCAATTTTGAGCCTGCATTAAGATCTCCACATGGTATAACAGAGTCTTCAAATTATGTTCTATTTTCTCCAGAAAGGTCCAATCCGTTTTTGATGTGTGGGTACCTGGATATATCTGTATGCATTGGTCAGTACAAGGCTTTCCTGATTACCATCCGGTCTTTCTAGCCTCACACCCATTAGTTCACGTGTGCTGCACACCATTGTTCCAAGTCTGTCCTGGGCAGTGTGTTTCTGAAGTTGTTTTTCTTATTGTCATAGCTAGTCGTCGTCCATCATGCTTTTGGAATTATATGAATTCATCCAATTGTAATGGTCTGTGGACGGCACTTCTAGTTTTTGTAGACACAGAACATCAAAGTCATATACTAGTTTTTCAGTTGTTCAGATCCTCGTTCTGGCACTACAGCAGTTCCAAGTACAAATCCTGAAATCTTTCTTGGATAGTCTTTCAGCATTTGTTGTATTCCAACGTACGTACTTCTTTCTTCTTATATCTCACTCTTTTGCTGCGCCGACTATTGTTGTGAGAGGATCCAGTTTTAAGTCCCGAAGCCTGCACCCAAAGATCCCCAAGGTGCAAGCGAGACAAAAGTATTTTGAGAACTCATAGGATGGTATTCTTAGTGTTGAGGGGGTCATAAGCGGTCGCCCTGACAGAGCCTCGTACCAGGGAAGGGCAATGGATGTCCATACATGTAAGGGAACGCCTGCACATATGAAGTCCATTAGCCTGGCGTCGCCCTAGGGCCAGACTGCATACGGTTCGAGACTGTTTAAACCCAAAGCCATTCATACCCTTGGTATATGAAGGCCTTCGGATTGGGGGAGGTCGACTCCAAAAAGAGAGAAAAAAAAAAGTGAACGTGGGGGTGGGGGTGGGGGGGGGGGGGGGCTGGGAACATAACAGTGAAAATATGCATCATTAAGTTTTTATTGGTGTTTGTGTTTCCCATTATTTTTTCCTTCTTTCCAGAGAGATTAGATAAACTATATATGTGACAAACCGGCCAAATAAAGACAAAGGAGCTTTGCGATTTTATTGTGTCAAGCTATCTGTGAGACACAAGCCGGGCAGATAAAGACAAAAGGAGCTTTGATATTTTGTTGCTTTAAGCTGTCTGTGAGACAAGCCGGGTAAATACAGAAGAAGGAGATTTGAGATGATGTTCATCTAAGCTTTCTCTGCGAAAACCAGGTAGGTAGGCTAAATAAAGACAACGAAACATGCCAAAAATTCAAATTTTGTACCTGTCTCCCATTTCTTTGTGTGTGCTTTGTTTCTTGTGTGCTTTGGTCTCTGCAGGCCAGCTGATTACTACAGATTCTGATTCAAACTGTGATCAACAAGTTGAATGTGGCTATCATTCCCTGTGGCAGCACTAGGCAGAAATGCGGCACTGATTCTCATCATATTTTCATGTTGAAGAACGATTCATTAGAATTTAGTTTAAGAGTAATTTAAACATAGAGTTTCAACTGTCTCTAGTCTTTTTGAGGAAAGTATGTCCACATACAATGATCAATATTAAGGTGGGCCTCTGCATCTTCGAAACTCAGATCATGTCCTGCAAATTGTGGAAAAACTGCTGCTTAATATGCATACTGTATTGGACTGTGTCTTTTATATAAGTGGTATGTGTACTGGCGACTGACAGTAGAGGCAGTGTTAATGACTATTATCTTTTGTTATTTGTTTCTATCATTTCTTTTAGTTGTAAAATGTGTGTGTGGTGAGAGAATTGAATAGGACCGCATGTCTTTGGTACTGATGTAGGGCAGTGTGTTAATGATCATTATGTCTTATGATTTGTATTCTGTCATTACTTATAGTCGTAAAATGTGTGATTGTTAGATAATTCAATAGGGCCGTCTGTCTTGATACTGAAGTTAGGCAGTGTGTTAATGGCTACCTAGTATTATGCTTTGTATTCTGTCATTTCTTTAGCCGTAAAGTGTGTATTTGTAACAAAATTGAATAGGGCTGCATGTATTTGGTACTGAAATTAGGCAGTGTTAATGAGTATTATGGTTTTTTTTTTTAAAATATAATTTCTTTTAGTTGTAAAATGTATGTTTCTGAGAGAAATTGAATAGGAGAGCATATCTTTTGTACTGACGTTAGGCAGTGTTAATGACTACTGTGTCTTATGATTGTTTTTCTATCAATTCTTGTGTTGTAATATGCGGGAATAGGACTGTATGTCTTTGGTACTAAAGTTAAGCAGTGTAGATGACTATTTAGTCTTTTGCTTTGTTTTCTGATATTTTTCTTTTAGTTGTAAAATGTGTGTTTGCGAGAGAATTGAATAGGACTGCATGTTTTGGTACTGACGTTAGGCAGTGGTAATAAGTATTATGTTTTATTATTTTTTTTATCATTTCATTTAATTGTAAAATGTGTTTGTGAGAGAATTGAATAGGACCGCATGTATTTGTAATGATGGTAAGCAGTGTTACTGAGTACTGTGTCTAATAATTTGTTTCTATCATTTCTTATAGTTGTAAGATGTGTGTATGTGAGAGGATTGAATAGGACCGCATGTATTTGGTTCTGATGTTAAGCAGTGTTACTGACTACTGTGTCTTATAATTTGTTTTCTATCATTTCTTATAGTTGTAAGATGTGTGTATGTGAGAGGATTGAATAGGACCGCAGGTCTTTGGTACTGAAATTAGGCAGTGTTAATGGCTATTATGTCTTATGATTTGTTTCTATCATTTCTTGTAGTTGTAAAATGTGTGTTGTGAGAGTTTTAAATAGGACCACATGTCTTTAGTACTGAAGTTAGGCAGTTTTATTGATTATTACGTCTTGTGATTTCATATCTATCATATCATAAAGCTGTAGAACGTGTGTTGGTGAGAGAACTGAATAAGTCTCTGACACTGAAGTAGGCAGTTTTAATGAGATTATGGCTTACAGTATGTTTTCGATCATTAGTTATAGTTGGAAAATGAGTGATTGAGAGGTAATTGAATAGGACCGTATGTCTTTGGTACTGATTTAGGTAGTGTTAATGACTACTATGTCTTATGATTTATTATGTATTATTTCTTATAGTTTTAAAAAATTATGCTTGTGAGAGAACTGCATAGGACAACATGTCTTTGGTACTGAAGCTAGGCAGTTTTAGTGACTATTATGTCTTACCATTTCTTTTTCCAATCTTTTCTGATTGTCGTGAAACATGAGTTTGTGAGAGAATTGAATAGGACTGCATGTCTTTGGTACTGACTTTAGGCAGTGATAATGACCATGATGTCTTATGATTTGTTTTCTATAATTTCTTATAATTGTAACAGGTTTGTGAGGAATTAAATAGGACTGCATGTCTGTGGTACCGAAGTTAAGCAGTGTTAATGAGTGTTATGTCTGATTTTTTTTGTCATTTCTTATATTTATATTTAATAATTGTGTGTTTGTGAGAGAATTGAATAGGACTGCATGTCTTTGGTACTAAAGTTAGGCAGTGTTATTGTCTGTTATGTCATATGATTTGTTTTTCTTTAATTTCGTATAGTTGTAAAATGTCGCTTTCTGAGAGAAATGAATAGGACCACATATCTAGTACTGAAGTTAGGCAGTGTTTATGACTATCATGTCTTATGATTTGCTTTCTATCATTTCTTGTAGTTGTAAAATGTGTTTTTTTTTTAGAGAATTGAATAGGAATTTCAAAAGGTCTGCATGTCTTTGGTACTGAAGTTAGGCAGTGTTAATGATTATTATGTCTTCTGATCTGTTTTCTATAATTTCTTATGGTCTGAAAATGTGTGTTTTTTGAGAGAATTGAATAGGACCACATGTCTCTTGTACTGAAGTTAGGCAGACTTAATGAATATTATGTCTTATGATTTGTTTTCTTTCATTTCTTATAGTTGAAAATATGTGTTTGTGAGAGCATTGTATAGGACCGCATGCATTTGGTACTGAAAATTAGTCAGTGTTAATGACCATTTGTCTTCTTATTTGTTTTCGATATTTTCGTATAGTCTTAAATGTGTGTTTGTGAGCGAATTGAAGAGGACCGCATGTCTTTGGTACTGTAGTTAAGCAGTGTTATTTACTATTATGTCTTGTGATTTGTTAGGCAGTGTTATTGACTATTGTGTCTTGTGATTTGTTAGGCAGTGTTATTGACTATTGTGTCTTGTGATTTGTTTCTATCCTTTCTTATAATTGTAAAAAATGTGTTTTGTGAGAGAATTGAATGGGACCAGATGTCTCTGGTGCTAAAGTTAGGCAATGTTGACTGTTTAGACTTATGATTTGTTTCCTATCATTTCTTACTGTTGCAAAATGTGTGTTTGTGAGAGAGCATTGAATAGGACTGCATGTCCTTGGTACTGGAGTTTACTTCCCCATGTCATAAGTATGTGTCCTTATAAGTAAGGATCAGGCGCTGTTGAACTAAAATAATACGATTGTGCATGCACGAGGCTGGAAGACTGGTCAGTATATATTATTGAAGAAAGTATTAAATGTGTTTAATCGTAATGTAAAAGCGACTGTAGAATGCATGAAGACACAGGTTTGTATAAGAAAAATGTCAGAAGGAAGACGTCTGATTTAATACGGAATACCGAGCTAACAAAAGAAAATGTCCATATCTTATTAAAGAAATTTCGACATTTGTTGTCAAACCATGCCATGTGGGCCTACTGCAAAGCTAAGTGGGAATATAAATATAGTTTTTTAAAAAGAAAAGGAAAAAACAATACAATGATGTTGCACTAACAGAATTACTCCAATCTGTAAACAAACCGAGACTTTTTGAGAGGGGGGGGGGGGGGGGGGGGGGGGGTGGGGGGGTTCATGGGGGGGGGGGGGGGGGGTGGGGGTATAGTGTGTGTTGGCAGGTGCTGCTGTGTTCACAATCTTTCGAGAAAAAAGAAAAAACAACCCCCCGTGAATAGTATACGCTAAAAAGCATGTTTTCAGCATTTCACATATCTGCATGAAGGAAACACTAGTTTTTCATAATGACCTGGGAAATTAAAATGACATCGATAAAGCAGATTACAATGATGGCAATCTAAACCGTCGTCCTATATCCAAAGAAGAAGTTTTGATTGTTCTGAGAAAGAAGAAAATCTTGCAAAGCTGCCGGTACAGATGGAATTATATGTGAACTAATGAAAGCTGTTTTGCCAGTCTAACTTTGTCATAGACTGGTTACATTCGGTAGTACTCCTTGTTTGAACAAGGGGTATATCCAAGATGGTGGTGGACTATTACCGCACAAAATGTCACCACTGCACAAAATGTCACAAACGACATTTGTGCAGTGATATTCACTGCACAAATTGTCAGAATTTGAACAAAACGTCACAATTGTGACAATTTATGCACATGTAAGCTTTTTCTAAAAATCACTGCTGCACAAATTGTCACAAGTCTCATCTGTGTGTGGGTGTAGGTGTGTGTGTGGATGGGTGAATATACTCTATGATGTCGATGTATTTTTTTTCCTTGCGTTTTCAATTTGGCTCGTAATTTATAATTTTCAATGTTGTATGTTATATATACTTTTAGTTTGTATTCACTGCACTTGTTTTACGAGATGACAACCCAGACGAGAGATGGCCCATGTTGGTTAATGAAGCTAACAGAAACAACACAATTAGTCCGTTTGTCATTTGTTTTTCCCAAGGCTATGCTCCTGTGCAGCACGTTTGGAAAATCTAGCTTAAAAGATGTGGAAAAATATTGCAGAAAAAAGGAAATGGGTGGTTCAACAATCAGCGTTGACCTTGACCTTGGAAAATATTGCAGGGAAAAAAAGGAAAAGGTGGGGTTCAACAATCTGCGTGACTTTGACCTTGACCTTTGACCTAGATTTTTTGCGAGCAGTATCTGCATGCCTATCTAATCACACAAACAAATTTGAGAAGGCTTTTCTTAAGGTGCGTGAATAGACATTGCCACAAATGCCCGTTTTTGGCCGACGTGGGAGACACACACACACACACACACACACACACACACACACACACACACACACACACCACACACACACACACAAACACGCACAAACAAGCTTAATAGTCTGCTCGCTTTCTTGGAAACAAGACTGACAGAGGTTGTGACATTTTGTGCAAGAGTGAATTCGAAAATGGGGCATAGGTGCACAAATTGTCACAACTGCGAGTTGTGACATTTTGTGCAGTCGTTCACTGCACGAAAATGCAACAAATGGCACAAAATGTCACAATTGTGACATTTTGTGCAGTGGTGACTTTTTGTGCGGTAAAAGTGGATCAAATCTTCTGCCATTCTCATTTTATAAAAAGATGACACACAACAATCTGAAACAATAATAGAGTTATTTTAGATTTTGTTGTGTAATATATGCAGTAAACTGTACACATGAGTGGGTGGAATGAAATAACATTACCGCACAAGCTAGATTTAAGAAAAATTGTTCTACTGTTGGAATTACATGTTCAGACTGATGCGCGATTATTCAAGAACAGTGTGTTTTAAATCGTAATTGTGTATGTTGCACTTATTGAATTTGAGCAAGCTCTTGATCAATCGATGTGTACTTAAGAAAAAGGATTCTTGTTAGATTTCCCATCAAATGAAATTAGCAACAATGTCAGTCAAATTAATTGTAATTACATAAACTTTGCTGTGGTTTACCTTGCTTTAAAAATGGTACTTGCGGGAGGTTGTATGAAATGTGTTACAAGTATGTATGATTATGTAAAAGCAAGAAAAGCGATCAGTAGGGTTGCGTCGTCGACAGATATTGAAAACTGCACCTTCCTGTGTCCCAAAGCCGGGAGTCAGTCAACAGCGCGGTTGTCTGTAGTCCTGTTCCGCTTCTTTGTTCATCAGTGAACTAACACAGGAAGTCACATACGTTAGAATGAAGAGTTAATATAGCTGAAAAGCTATTCTATTTCTTTTGGTTAGAAAGAATAGATATCTTACATGAGAGAAGAGAAAAATGGCTGCACAACGGACCTATAATGCCTGGTGTCAATGTGTATAGTGGAACATGTTCCTTAAGACCTTCGAGTTTTGTCTTAGTTGCAAGTATGTAGTCAGTGGCGCTCAAATACGTTACTGTGCACACTAAAGAACTTTGCAAAATAAACAATGGCCTTTCTTAGCTTTTGAAGCTATTTCGTGGCCAAGGTCAACCGTTGGTGGAGTATGGAGCTGAAATATGGGGCCCTTGATGCTGTCGCTGGTAAACATTGGTACAGTGAGAGAAAAGCATCATTTTGCTTTGAAAAGCTTTCGTGGAGCATCGTTGCAAACGCCAAACTGACTTGGGTGCATGGCGAAACCTCTAGATGTCCAATATGTTTGTATTCTGTCATTAAATGGGATTGATACCGGCTGTTGAATTGAAATTTCTTCAGATTCGGGATCACGTATTTCCTAACAAAGTATATCAAATGCTGTAAGTGTAAGACTTAATGAAAGATGGTAGGGAAAAAAAAAACAAGGCGGCCAATGTGGAGAATGATTGTGTGAATATGCTTTCGGATTTGTATTGATAAAACGAGGTGTTGGGATATGAATGATGACGAGATCCAGGCATGGCGAGAAGACTTTTTGATTGCAGAACTGCAAAACATGGAAGCGTCATGTAGGCCGTACCATGATAGTGATCGATCATGAATTTTAAAGAACGTATAACTCATTTTCGATGTATACCTGTCTATATGTCAATGAAAAGAGACAAACATCTAAAAATAGTATCATGACTAAGTTCAGATTTAGTGCCATTGATCTCTTTTACTCACTACTTCCGTAGTGGACAATCAGGAAAAAAAAATTATCTTTATATTTATGTTTTGTCGAAAAATGAAAGAAGTTGAATTTCATTTCGTTCATGGCTTGTCCCCCGAAGTTTAAAAAGACTATAGAAAGCAATTTATCACACACAGGTATTCACAAAAGGCACGCCTTTTCAAAATTAACCCTGTTAATGTCTTCATCAAATGAAAATACTTTTTAACAATGAGCTATGTATTCATGTAAAGCATTTGCTTATGTAAAGCAAAACCGAAATCATGGATATATATATAAAGAGTACCAATATTCATTTGTGACAAGAATCATTTATCCCTACACTAAGAAATATTTCTCCCTGTTCTAAGGTGTTACGACCTTAACAAATAAAACATGGAGTCTTGAATCTTGAGTCCTGAGTCTTGAGTCTCTCTCTCTCTCTCTCTCTCTCTCTCTATCTCTCTCTCTCTCTCATCTCTCTCTCCAGATCTCTCTCTCCTCTCTCTCTCCTCTATCTCTCTCTCTCTCTCTCTCTCTCTCTCTCTCTCTCTTCTCTCTCTTCTCTCTCTCTCTCTCTGTTTATATGTGTACATGATTGAACATTAATCAGAGTCCAACCAGAATGTACTGAATCCTGAATAATGGACAAGGCAGCCAGTGTTAAACTAAAAGCTGAAAGAAGCAAAGAAATCACAGTTCAGATATATCAGTGGCAAACTGACGGTGTCAGTCGTCAAAAGAAAGGTTGATTCATGTAATTATATCAGGGACGTTAGTGTCAATTGTATTCCGCAGGGCGGACACACACGCGTGTAATACTGTGGACTGGGACATCCCGAAGTGGTGTGCATGTCATGGATGACTCCAACCAAACTTACTCCGCCCATGGGGCATCGGCAGAAGACTGGGCCTCCATCATCCCCCTGTATACAGACGATACTATGGTTACATACCTCTCTCTCTCTCTCTCTCTCTCTCTCTCTCTCTCTCTCTCTCTCTCTCTCTGCATGACAAGACCTTTTGTGTATATTTTGCATGATCACTTGCGCGCGCGCGCGCCGTGCGTGCGCGTGCGTGCGTGCGTGCGTGCGTGTGTGTGTGTGTGTGTGTGTGTGTGTGTGTGTGTGTGTGTGTGTGTGTGTGTGTGTGGTGTGTGTGTGTGTGTGTGTGTGTGTGTGTGTATGTGTGTGTGCGTGTGTGTGCGTATGTATGTGTGTATGTGTGTGATTGCATGTGTGTGTGTATTTGTGTCTTTGTGTGTGTGTCCTTGTGTGTCCTGTGTGTGTGCGTGCTCCCTCCCCCCCCCCCCACACACACTAGTGAGATAGGCTATATATATATATATATATATATATATATATATATATATATATATATATATATATATATATATACAGAAAGATATAAAGATACACAGAGACACATTTCTTCTCCTGCCTCTGGCATAAACACAAATATATTATCATTCATTACAGCAAAAAAAAAAAAAAAAAAAAAAAAAAATCAAATATATATGCGTTTGTCATAATAGTCCCGTCTCAAATGGTGTCGATTTCGTTACATACAAATATAACAACTTACTTATTTAATAGATCAAATTATGTTGTGGCACGTTATTGAGTTGCCTTTGTAAACAACTTTGAGTGAAGTGAAAAGTTTGACATTATTTCACAGCGCAGGTCTACATTGCTAGTTTACAGTCATCCACACATGCTACAATGGTTCAGGCAGTGCAATCTACTTAACCTCAGGTATAAATTAATAATAATAATATAATATAATAATAATAATAATAATAATAATAACAATAATGAATACTTATAGCGCGCCTATTCTCGGCTAGAGATCAAGCTCTAAGCGCTTTACAATCAACATTCGTTTACACAACGGGCTGCCTACCTCAGTAGTGCCGACTGAAGAGCTGCCAGCTGGCGCTTCATTCAGTCGTTGCCCGTGGCATCCAGTCAATATCATTCAATATCGTTCAATCAAGTTCTTACTTTCTTCATTCTTTCCATTTCTCACGCAGGGTGCATGCTATGTGTAACGTGTCATCCATACCAACGGCCAAACTGGCCTTCTCTTCCGAAAGTTGATGATGGGATTTTACGTGTGTGTGCAAGATATGCGCGTGCGTTCACAAACGGAACCTCGGTTTATAGTCTCATTCGAAGGACTGTATGGGAAATGGAGTAGAACCCAATGTTATACTCCGAGGGAAAATCCCCTGTACCGAAACGCCCCCCAGCGAGATTCGAACCCGCAACGCCAGTATCACGAAGATTACGAGTCCGGCGCTCTACTACAACTGAGCTATTCCAGCTCCCCATTGCTAGTTTACAGTCATCCACACATGCTACGATGATTCAGGCAGTGCAATCGCACTTAACCTCAGGTGTACATTGCTAGTTTACAGTCATCCACACATGCTACAAATGATTCAGGTGGTGCAATCTCACTTAACCTCAGGTCTACATGGCTAGTTTACAGAGATCCACACATGCTACAATGATTCAGGCGGTGCAATCTCACTTAACCTCATAATGTGAATGCCATGGGTGACAGTGTGCCTTGATAGGCATGCAAAGAACCATCATAACTTGCACAGTTATTGGTCTTGCTAGCAGACATTTTGGTCAATTCAATCATTATCCGTGTACCCATCTTATGTCCAAATGTAACTTCTATCGAAACAAATGATAAAGAAAGAAATGCACAAAGAAACAGGACGAAGTTAAACGCTATCTGTAGTATGAGGATACGAACACAGACATACTATATGAGAAGCAGTGCTATGGAAGAAATGGATGTGTGCGCATGCTATACAAAGAAAGTTACTAATCAATTTCCTGACATCAGTATACTCACTAGGCGTGGGGGTATGCATCCTGGGTGGTAAATGAAGGGAACGATTCTGTCCGATAGGAAAAGGTGAATCCAACGTTTTCACATGTTTCTCTTACTCTCTTTTCCAACTCAAGCACACCCTCCCACATTTGTCTACTGACCGTGCATGGAGAGGCACCGGAGGCACAGATGTGGGCATCTTCTGTCAACTGGCTGTTCAAGCCAGAGCAGCTGCTCAAATCGAGTATCGTCAGGTTCCCTCTGTAGGGACTACCCCCTGGCCAATTGAAGCACACAGGATTTTGTATTAATGAGGAATACTTTTCCCCGTGTCTGTTTTCTTTCTCCCACCCCTCTCCATCTATCCCTCAATTTTCTTTTAGTGTGTACATTTCCTTTTCAATATTGGAAACTTGTTATCTTACACTTGTTTTCCCCACTACTAATTTGTTCAACAGGCATACATAAGCATGTATCAGTGTATCTATGTATGTAAGTATCTATCCATCTATCTATCTATCTATCTATCTATCTATCTATCTATCTATCTATCAATCCATATCTGTCTATCCATCCATCTATACATATGTGTGTGTGTGTTGTGTGTGTGTGTGTGTGTGTGTGTGTGTGTGTGTGTGTGTGTGTGTGTGTGTGTGTGTGTGTGTGAGAGAGAGAGAGAGAGAGAGAGAGAGAGAGAGAGAGAGAGAGAGAGAGAGAGAGAGAGAGAGAGAGAGAGAGAGAGAGAGAGTTTGCATATGCATTGAAAGTAGTCATCTGGGCACAAGGGAAAATGCGTGTAAATACAAACAGTTTTAAATTACCGTTGCATGTTGAATAAATTGACATGGCCTAGGTTTAACAAACATGATACTCAAAACAACAAGCAAACATGTCATATAGTTTATGCAATTGTCGACTAGTCTGAAAATTCGTCATAAACACAGCCTGGGATGAAGGGCAAGGGCATTCTAGTGCGAGATTTTGAGTGATAAAAAATGTGCTGATCTTCAGTGGTGTTTGGTTTAA
>JADBJO010030522.1:0-10000 GCA_016801955.1 Conus betulinus | reverse complement strand
GAGCTCAAGGTGGACATCGATAGAGAAGTGGACAGGCCTACCTGTCAGTCAAGCAGTTCAGTGCAGGAGTGTGCGGGAGGGGGTGGGACACAGTCGGAAATCTATATCAAAAACCTAATGCCGGCCTGGAAAAAAAAAGCTGGCAAGGAAAACGAACAATTTACATGGTATTTTCAAAGTTTATGTTACAGTGAATGAAACTACAAAAAGACCGTCGACGATTCAAATCATGGCAGCATATCGCGACATAGAACTAAGTATTGTATGGAAAGAAAGGTGCCGATCGAATAGTTGCGGTCATATCATCGGGTACCCAATGTTGTATATCAGTTTCAACTATCAGGCTTCTTCTTCGTGATGTTACGTCATTTTGAAATGTGTTGCTTTCGTTCGGTTTTCCACGTTGTTATATCATGCTTATTCGCCGCTCCTCGTCGACTTCTTCCTGGGAGTAGGCTTTCAGAGCTTGACACGACAAATCATTCATTCATTTCATTCTTTTACATTGCCTCTCTCTCTCTCTCTCTCTCTCTCTCTCTCTCTCTCTCTCTCTCTCTCAGAGGAGGAGGATTACGACAGCGACTCTGCAATGTACATCGCTGTGCAAAGGTCAGTCTATGTAGGCTATGTCCCCGTTCATTGTCCTAGAGCTTCATCTTCAGTAACGCTACCACCAAACACCACTACTTGCGAAACAATATAAAGCGCAGTTCCACACTGTATACTGCATGTTCAGATCAGCGAACGGAAACATCGCGCGATAGACGTTCGACACGAGAGGTGACGCCTGTAAAAATGACATGTAAAAATACACGATCATGATGATGATGAAAGGGAAAGTCAGGGTCAAACGACAGACGATGGAGAGAGGTGTGCGCGCGCGCATGCACGCACGCACGCACAAATCCCGCGCGCGCGCGCGCATACACACACACACTCTCTCTCTCACTCTCTCTCTCTCTCTCTCTCTCTCTCTCTCTCTCTCTCTCTCTCTCTCTCTCACACACACACACACACACACACACACACACACACACACACGCACGCACGCACGCACGCACACGCACGCACGCACTCACACACACACACACACACACACACACACACACACACACACACACGCACTCACAGTGGATTCAGAAGAAAACTAAACGCCCTTAGAGCTGAGCCGTGCGGCATCATCCGCTTGGCACAACTGCCGTCTTACCACAGTTCCTCGCTATCTCTCCGACTTTCTTGCCTTGTGTGATGCGTGGAAAAGGGGCCAGTAGCGTTCAATAATGCACGCGCTTGCGTGACCGTTTTCTCCAAAGCTTTCTAACGGGTCAAAACGGCAGATGCCGGTCACGACTTCCTCCTATATGTTCTTTATCCAGAGTAAAATATTCAAGCTTCTCTATCTTTGATATTGTTTTGCCCTTTCTTTTGTTACACAGGTTGACGACAAAGTCTTCAAATTTGCACAGTCCAAAACCTGATATTTATTACAATTTCGGCTGCCGTTCCCGCACTGCGAATGGTTGAAAAGGTCTGAAAGTTTCGTGACGCTTGCACTTACCATTGCTCTCTCTCTCTCTCTCTCTCTCTCTCTCTCTCTCTCTCTCTCTCTCTCTCTCACACACACACACACACACACACACACACACACACACACACACACACACACACACACACACATAGAAGTTAAAACTTTGATATCTTGGTGCAGTGAATTTTTTATTGAAAGGTTACTTTTGCTGAATGAGCAAAAAACGCACTTTATTCGTGCGTTTCTGAGTAAAATACAATGTTTTTAGCTATTCATCTTAAATCAACAGAAGCTCGTATTGCAATGTAGGCAATATCTTTAAAATGCAATATCGCAAGAATACACACATTGCAGACTGTAAAAATGACATGTAAAAACGTGAATAAGAACCCGGTTTCACTCTCTTTGAAGACGTACACGAACTCAAAATCTTCTGTGTTAAATTATGTTGTGAACTTGTTAGAAAATACGAATCCATGTGATTGATTGCCGTGGAGACAGTGAAGGACCTATCCGTTTCTTGCACGCAAGATTTTTCAGTGCATTTTCAGTATATGTCAGAACAGAATAACCTTAGAGCAGAGTTTATTTTGCTTGTTTGTTTGTTTGTTTGTTCACATATTTGATACGGATGAATGATCTTTGAAATATAAATGTTTGAAACACTACTCACACACAGTCGTACCAGAATGTAGTCAACTCCCTGATTGCACCTTGATGGAAAACAAAAAGACTATTGGAAATACGA
This sequence comes from Conus betulinus, assembly GCA_016801955.1. NCBI lineage: Eukaryota > Metazoa > Mollusca > Gastropoda > Neogastropoda > Conidae > Conus > Conus betulinus. The sequence continues at coordinate 7,724 of JADBJO010030522.1, read as the reverse complement.
AGAGCCTTTTCATCAATGAATAAAAATCTCATGGGCGTCAGAAGAAAAACAGAACAACTGCAAATGTACACATCAGGCTTTAGAGACAATTTGACGAGCAGGGATAATGCGGATTGTCGTTAACTGTTTCACCACAGTCCGAAACAATCAGACTCGCTTCTTGAGTGCAACGGAAGCAACTACTAATGTGGCGACCAGGATTTTTTTTAAGAATCGTGAGAACATTAAATGAAGATGATTAGACCGCAGAATCCATTTTTCTGCTCTTTTTGCAGACACATCCCTTTAGTATGTGACTTCTTCCGGGGTTTATTTAAAGTCTTGTGTACCCTAGTACCCGCAATCATGAAATTTTGTATGCTAAGTAAGACATTTAAAACAAATGAAAGGATTAACTTGAGATCTGTCAATTTCTAGCTTTGTAATGGTCTGAACTTGGCCCGTGTGCACCGTCTATTGGTTGTTGATTAATGTTTGAGATCCAAGCATGTCACGAGATTTCATTTGTCTTTATTTGAAATACTTCGACTAACCATATTTCGATGTAGCTGTTATAAGCTCATGACTGAAGTCAGAAGAAGTTTCAATTTCAGCTTCATCAAAGAAGCATCACTGCGTCCATGTACGCAACACACACATCCGCGAAGTTTTAAAGACCATACTGCGCATGATTTTCAGCTGATGGATACATGGAATTAACAACTAAGATGAGAGAATTGAAGAAGAGGGTCTCGTGGCTACGACTTAGCAGATGTCTGACTTACGCATTAGCCTGACGCACTGGTCAGACCTTGAGTGCCTACCTAACACTGGTCGTCTTTTTTTGTACATTAGAAGAAGAAGGATTGGGCTTAACCACTAGGAAGGTTCTTTTTTGTTGATGGTGATGTTTGTTTGCTTGTTTGTTTTTCCAAGAGACTGAAACAACGCACAGATAATAGACTATTATCTAATAATGTTTTATCACGGGCATGCTCCTAATATGTAGGTTTGAGATGGTTTTGTTTATTCAAAAGTTTCATATAGACAGCTTCTCGATTGTAAGAATGAACTATTAAACTGCAAGAGTCCGATTAAATGAAGTAAGGTATGTCTAATTTCGTGCATTTCCAAATATAAGTGAACCTGAATTGTTGGAAAAAAAAAAACTTTGTTTACGCTTATGTGAATGCACGAGGACATCATTGTTCTACCGACGAATTACCTCTTCATGTCCGCAAACGAGGTCGCGGGACAAGACTTTATTTCAATCTTTAAATTTGTAAATATTTTGAAACCTTGCAACCGAAATAGAGAATTTTATCTTGTTCATCTTTGTTACCCGCTCTCGTTTTTTTTTCCCCTTCCTCCCAATTCTCTTCCTCCTATTCTTCCACCTCCTTCTTTTTCTTGTTCTGATTCTTCATGTTTTAGTTCTCTGAATTCTGGTTACTTTGTTCTCCGTAATCTTTTACCTCGTTTCCCCTTTTTTTTCTTTTCTTTCTTTTTTTTTTTTTTGTTGTTTTTGTTGCTGTTGTTGTTTTTAGTGAGTTTTTTTTTTCCTTTTTTTTTTTTTTTTTTTTTTTTTTTTTTTTTGTTTTGTTCATATTTCAGTTTTTCACTTCAGCACAAATGTAAAGCGGACTTCGATATGCTAGATGCTCACACCCAGTGTCTTCTTCCTACTTATATTTCTTCTTCTTCTTCCCCCTTCGTTTCCACCTCTTTTCTGCCATTCCTTTCTTCCAACCGCCCTCTCAATCCACTTTCCGCCCTCCCTCCCCTCGCCCCGAACACTAACCTGGCTCAGTGGCCGCTTTGTCTCTACCTATCTCCACGGTCCGTTTGACTGCATCTCTCTCTCTCTCTCTCTCTCTCTCTCTCTCTCTCTCTCTCTCTCTCTCTCTCTCTCTCTCTCTCTCTGAGGTCGATGACCCTGACTCCCATCCCACCCAATGATTAATGCTCAAGGAACACAAACCTTGCCACGTGGCCAGTAGCATTAGTAAATAATTGTCACTTTTTTCCTGAAACAAATATTGGAAAGTGATTAATGTTCTGTGTGGGTAGTTGAGGACAAAATGAAAAAAAAAATGAAGAAAGCATAGAACGTTGCAAGTACCACCCACACTTCTGCAGTTGCAACAGATAAGCATGCAGCTCCTGGAACAATGTTTATTTCAGTTTAGGTCACAGGCTCTTCAAAAGGACGACCCATATGCAATACACGAGAGAGTGAGAGAGAGAGAGAGAGTCACACACACACACACACACACACACACACACACACACACACACACACACACACACACACACACACACACACACACACACAGACAGAGGTAAGCAAGCGCGTACACGCGCGCACATGCATACACACACACAACACACACACACACACACACACACACACACACACACACACACAAACACAGACAGACAGACACAGACAGAGAGAATGAGAAAGAGAGGGGTGGGGAGGGGAGAGACCCGAACGAAGACAAAGGTGGACCAACCAATCAAGATAGAAGAGAAAATCAGAAAAGAAAGACCGGACAAAACCCACCATTCTGGAAACTAGACACATAATTTGCTAGATTCAAAACAGAAAAGCATTTGAGATAAAATAAATGATGAAGTAGATAAACTGATAAATAAACCGCTAAGTTAGTAAACACCAAAATGAAAAATTAAAAAAACACCATTATAACTGGATATGTTAATAGATAAACGAATGAACAGATGAATAAATAAATATATTACATTAAATAAATAAATGTGTCTTGGTTCAAGGAAGACAATAGGATATTTTTGGGTCGGAAGTTCTGTCATAAGCGACTGCAGCGGCCCACAAAGTGACCTTGATGCAGAATGTCATCCAACATCATTTGTGTACCAGTTGTGGCACAAAGTGACGGCGGCGTGGTACAGATTGTCACACTCTGACCCGGCAGGTTGCACATTAATTTCTGCTGTAGACAAAATTGTCACCATTAGTAAACGCATAGTTTGAGACTGGGGCCTTGTTAGTCATTTGTCACATGTGATCTAGGTGCAGAAAGTAGATTCAGACAGATGAGTGTGGTTTCGTGAAAATCACCGGCAGATTTAGATTAAGCATCTCAAAGCACTACCCCATTTAGTCAAACTAGCACGGTCATTGTCATTAAGTTGCAGGCGTTGGTGATTACAATTATCTCCCAACTACAGTTCGTAAACTTACATTACAAGGAAATAACCGGCCAGGGCCCATCCCGTGCATTTGTATGTGGCCACAGTTGACACGCATATCTGACTTGCCGCTTCGCAATGTCACTCTGGTGGTACTGGGGTAACTTTTTTGTACTGCAGCGGTAGTACAGACTATCACGTGCAATGACATTCTTGACTTAAGGGATATTCATACTGTGACTTTGGTTGACCATATTACCGGGTGACTTGTCTCGTAACAGGGCCATACAGTTGTCTCCTTGTGCACTGGCGGCAGGTGGTGGGTAAGAGGCAGCTATCTCAAAACCACTCACTGCTATATACAAGCTGAAATCCTTTTCATGCTTATGGCGTATGTTACACCAAAAATTGACCACAGGCAGAATGGTCAGAGCACATTGACCGTAGGCAGAATGGTTAGTCCAAATTGATCATAGGCAGAATGGTCGGACAAAACTAAATCACAGGCAGAATGGTTCGACCAAATTGATCATAGGCAGAATGGATAGAACAAATTGACCACAGGCAGAATGGTTAGAACAAATTGACCATAGGCAGAATGGTTAGAACAAATTAACCACAGGCAGAATGGTTAGAACAAATTGACACAGGCAGAATGGATAGAACAAACTGACCACAGGCAGAATGGTGAGAACAAATTGACACAGGCAGAATGGATAGAACAAACTGACACAGGCAGAATAGCCAGAACAAATTAACATAGGCAGAATGGATAGAACAAATCGACACAGGCAGAATGGATAGAACAAATTGACACAGGCAGAATGGATAGAACAAATCGACATAGGCAGAATGATCAGAACAAATCGACATAGGCCGAATGGTCAGAACAAATCGACATAGGCAGAATGGATGATAGAACAAATTGACACAGGCAGAATGGATAGAACAAATTGACCACAGGCAGAATGGATAGAACAAATTGACATAGGCAGAATGGATAGAACAAATTGACATAGGCAGAATGGATGGATAGAACAAATCGACATAGGCAGAATGGATAGAACAAATCGACATAGGCAGAATGGATAGAACAAATTGACACAGGCAGGATAGAATAATAGAACAAATTGACACAGGCAGAATGGATAGAACAAATCGACATAGGCAGAATGGATAGAACAAATCGACACAGGCAGAATGGATAGAACAAATCGACACAGGCAGAATGGATAGAACAAATCGACACAGGCAGAATGGATAGAACAAATCGACACAGGCAGAATGGATAGAACAAATCGACACAGGCAGAATGGTCAGAACAAATCGACACAGGCAGAATGGTTAGAACAAATCGACACAGGCAGAATGGATAGAACAAATCATTAATGGTCAGAACAAATCGACACAGGCAGAATGGATAGAACAAATCGACACAGGCAGAATGGTTAGAAACAAATTAACACAGGCAGAATGGTTAGAACAAATCGAACACAGGCAGAATGGATAGAACAAAAATTAACATAGGCAGAATGGTTAGAACAAATTAACATAGGCAGAATGGTCAGAACAAATCGACACAGGCAGAATGGATAGAACAAATTAACATAGGCAGAATGGATAGAACAAATTAACATAGGCAGAATGGTTAGAACAAATTGAACCTAGGCAGAATGGTTAAAACAAATTAACATAGGCAGAATGGTCAGAACAAATCGACACAGGCAGAATGGATTAGAACAAATTAACATAGGCAGAATGGTCAGAACAAATCGACACAGGCAGAATGGATAGAACAAATTAACATAGGCAGAATGGTAGAACAAAATGACCATAGGCAGAATGGTCAGAACAAATTAACACAGGCAGAATGGTAGAACAAATTAACATAGGCAGAATGGATAGAACGAATCGAACAAATTGGAACATAGGCAGAATGGAATAGAACAAATTAACATAGGCAGAGTGATGGTCAGAACAAATTGACAACAGGCAGATGGTCAGAACAAAATCGACATAGGCAGAATGGTCAGAACAAATTGACACAGGCAGAATGGTCAGAACAAAATCGACATAGGCAGAATGGTCAGAACAAATTAACACAGGCAGAATGGTAGAGAACAAATTAACACAGGCAGAATGGTCAGAACAAATCGACCATGGGCGGAATGGAAGCAAGGGAACGGGAGCTGCGACACTGGACCACCAAACTAAGCAAAGCAACCAATGAGAATACAGAAAAACAACGCGTTGTGGCCCTCCAAAGATCTCTGTGGTCTTTTACCAAACAACGCGTTGTGGCCCTCCAAAGATCTCTGTGGTCTTTTATCATCACAGCTCAGCAGAACTCGCTGAGCTCCCTCAAGATTGTAAGCATGCAGGGAAAAAGATTACATCTTGAAAGAAGAGTAAACGAGAAAAACAGATGTGGTCAACTAGCGACAATAATTAATTACAAGATAACAAAACTATTCGCAAAAGTACAACGGATTATTCATGGGTGTGCTCAAAACGACAGCCTTTTCCCTTGATTTTTCAATCCAATTTTTTTTTTTAATGTAAACAACCATACTTAAAAAAAAAAAAATCACACGCAGGAAATACGTAAAATGCCACATTAGCAAACATGCACAGTTCTTCGTGGTGCTTATCCAAAAAAAGCTACGAGTTAGTGTAAGGGCTACGCGTTCGTAACGTTACATGCTAACAGCGTTACCTACCTTTATCACGACGCTTACCAGCGCTGCGTGCCGATAGCGTTACGTGGCCATGTTCAGTTGTGAGGCCTTTCTTCTGACCCTGCTGGGCCGATAACGCTACAGACTCGGCGCTGCTCGATTACTGACGAATCCTTTCAGTGCCTGCCTCCCCCCTTGTGTGAACGTACGCTTATCATATCTCTGGCTTCAATAATGCTCTTTTCTTTGATATCGGGAGAGGGGTAGGAGTGGGAGCGTCTGCGTTATTTCTTCCCACTGGGGGCGCGTCTTAATAATGCTGCTCGATTATTGACGAATCCATTCAGTGTCTGCCTACCCATTGCGTGAATGTATTCTTATTATATTTCTGGCTTTGATGTTGTTGATTTTCCTTTCTGTCTCTTATTTATTGCGCGCGCGGTGTGTGTGTGTGTGTGTGTGTGTGTGTGTGTGTGTGTGTGTGTGTGTGTGTGTGTGTGTGTGTCTGTCTGTCTGTCTGATTGTCTATCTGTCTCTCTGTTTACGTGCGAGCGCACGCGCGTAAGCGCATGTTTGTGTGTGAGTGTGTGTGTGTGTGTGTGTGTGTGTGTGTGTGTGTGTGTGTGTGTGTGTGCGTGCGTGCGCGCGCGCGCGCGCGCAAAAATTAAGATTAAATTAAAATTAAGTTATACCAAGGAAACTTTGAAAGTGCTACAGTAAAAAGCATTAGTTCACCTCAAACTTCAGTTCCTTTCTCATAATCACTATCACCTCTCCTCCATGTCCCAATCATCACCACCACTATCATCATCATCATCATCGTCGTCGTCGTCGTCGTCATCGTCGTCGTCGCCACCGCCGCACCACCACCATCATCATCATCATCATCATCATTATCATCATCATCTTCTTCTTCTCTTCTTCTTCTTCTTCTTCTTCTTCTCATCATCATCATCATCATCATCATCATCACCAACGCCCTCCTCGTCGTCGTCGTCATCATCATCATCATCATCATCATCATCATCATCATCATCATCTTTATCACCATCACCACTACCATCACCACCGTTATCATCATCATTGTCATCGTCATAGTCATCAACATCATCATCATTATCATCATCACTATCAAGAAGAAGAAGGAAAAAGAAGCCAGCCAGCCTTGATCAGTGGTTAGATATACAGTTTGCCGTGAGACATTTTTTGAGTTTGAATCCTGTCGAAGCCCAGCACTGAAAGTGCCACCGCACATCTGCACACACTTCCAATCTGGCATTCTGTAAGTTAGAGCTTTAGACAGCTCCAGTAGCCTTTTATTTTGAGACAGTTATTCCTTCCTACTCATATTTTCTTCGGTGGATTAGAATAGGATTGAATTTAAGCTAAGCGACGGAAAGCGAACATCAAAAGTGTTCAGGTGACATTCTGATCAGCAGTTTTGAATGCGGATCAAACTTTGGTACCAGTTTTTTGTCCGAGTTTATTTCTTATCGTTTTGCCGGCTAGTGTTAACATTCGTCTAACTCGTTGAATAATTAATGTACTAGATTATCAGTTAATAATCTACTTTGTTGAAGTCGCAGATGCCAAGTGCCAAGGACGGTACTATCTTAATAGATAAAATGTGTCCGCTGGAAAAGTACGAAAAACAGCAGTACAAAATAATATGTTCATACTGAGTGGAATACAAGTACATGCGCGCTTACACACACACACACACCACACACACACACACACACACACCCACACACACACATTCGCACGCACGTACTCTCGCGTTAATAACATATGCTCAGACACACCGCGCGCGCGCGCCCCTTCTTCAAAATCTCATTCCCATTTCAAATAATGAAACGTCAAAATATTTTGAAAAGTGCGTCTGTAGTCCTTTTT
>JADBJO010030521.1:0-17796 GCA_016801955.1 Conus betulinus | reverse complement strand
AGAGCCACTGGTCCCCGGGGAGATAAGCGGGCTGTGGCGGCCCAGAGTACTGTGCAGGGACTCGCCGGGGACCGGGGTAACCTTGGGCAGCAGGGGGGGGAATAGTAATCGACCCTGGTATGTGGTTTCCCCCCGGGAGCGTGCCGGGTCCCAGTGGAATGGGACAGGTTACCCGTGGTCCCGCTGGTAGATCCTCCCCCCGGAACGGGACCGAGGACGTTGCCCAAATGGGGGCCGAGTAGGTCGGACCCCGAACGTCCTGAACCCCTAGGGGAACCTGCGACGGGCGAGCGGGGTTGGTCGGCCGTCTTGTGTATGTTCACAACCGGTGGATGCACTCGGTGTTCCCATACGCCCAGAGTTATGGACATGTGCATGGTCGTGCCAAGACGTGGCCATAAAACTGCGTCCGGAGATAACTGGACGCTCCTCGTGCAGGGGTGTTGGCTGCACCTGTGCACGGTGGGGGAGAGCGTCGTGAGACGGCGAGTCCAGATGGGGGGAAGAAGTGGACCCGCGCGTCCCATAAGTGCGAGTGACGGGTGGGGGTTCCAGCCCAAGGCCGTCACCCGTGCCTGTCCGCGGCCCGGCAAAGGTCCCCGGGGGCCGGGGGTCGCGTGACTCGGCATAGTAAGTGGATGTCTGACTATGCGCAGGAAAGCTAGAAGGCAGGGTGGCTGGGGGAGAAGCGGAATCCCGCTCGGATTTCTTGGCTAGACGGGGTCCCTTAAGGGGGGCCTTGCCCTTAGATTTCCCTGGCAGGTTGAACGAAAGGCACTTAGAAATCGCAGCCGGTTGCCTTCTAGCTTTCGAACGCAACGGTCGTGCGTCCGTCGGTCGGGTAGAGGAGGGAGACTCCCGCGTCCCCTCCGCGGGAGGGACGTCTCCGTCTACCGCGGCCGGCCGTTCTCCCAAGGAGAGGACGGTTCGCTCGGGGTTGGAACCAACTCGTGGGTCCTCCGGGAATGTGAGCGAACTCTGAACGTCAGAGTTATTGCTCGACCCAGCCGAGTCCTTCACCATATTGGGCGATGGCGCCGAGCGAAACCGGAGCACACGATCGTAAACGGGAGACACGACGGTCGATCGATCGAGGAGGATAACCAAGTCGACCGATCGATCGTGCGCACACAATAAAATAAAAATGTAAACAACGCACACAATGGAATATACAGGTAAACAAGTCCGTACAGGGACACAAAGCGCAGCAGAAATGAGCGAAAAACAGTGCGTGAGAAGCGACCGTGGCGTGGGCCCAAAGTGCTGAGTAAACGCCACGTGTAAATACAATGACGCCGGTCGATCGCGATCGTTAAGGACACGAAGGCGAGCGAGAATTGTGACAACTGAAAGAAAGGGGTGCAAACCAATTGAGGAAGCAAATTCAGGGCGAAAAAACCACGTAAAATACCGAGGGTTAGAAGTTGGGTGCACAAGAGAGGGAGACCGGCGCAAAACAAGATGGCGACGAGACCGGCTCACGATCGTCGCGCGGGAGGTTGTGAAAACCGGAGCACACGATCGTAACACGACGGTCGATCGAGGAGGGTATACAGGTCGATCGACCGTGCGCACACAATAGCAATATAACACAATGGAAATATAAAAGTAAACAAGCTCGCACAGTGACAGAAACGCAGTAGCGATGAACGAAACCGTGCGTGGGCAACGGCAGTGGCGTGAACCAAAAGTGCTGAGTAACGCCACGTGTAACAGCAATGCCGAAGGGCGATGCGATCGCCCGCACACGACGCCGATCGAAAATGTGGCAATGAATGGGAGGGGTGTAAACAAATGTAGGAAGCAATTTCCGAACGACAAACCACGTGTAATTGCGTGGGCTAGAAAGCTGGTGCGACAAGGAATGGAGACTGGCGCAAAACAAGATGGCGACGAAACCGACCCGCGATCGTCGCAGATGAGATAGTGGAATCGTGATACAAGAGCGTCTGGTTTCCCTTTGTCTTCCAGGTAGGCCTCAGAGAAGTTTGCCACCGCAGAATGGCACCGACTTGGACAGTTGCCAACAAGGCGAAGGTCCAAGTAGGGTTACAAGTGCAACTGGGTGCACCCCAGGTTTTGTAAGCCGGGAGGACTGGTTGCGTTCTGACCACTCAGACAGAAGAAGTATGATAAGTATGGATGCAAGTGAAAGGGAGAACGAGAGAAGACACTGACTATGATGCTGACAGTGCTGGGGCCACGAATGTCCACCACCATACTGAATCAACAGTTGCCTATCACTGTTACCCCTGGTCGCACTCAAAACGAACTGAAAAATACAATTTTGTCATTTCTAAGGTGAACTGAAGCAGCTTAACATGGCAGCCACTTAACAAACATAGCTGTTCTTAAATGGTGCATCTTAACACTCAAAGCTTCCCAGCTACCCCATATGGAAAGATCAATAGGGACACTTGAATGAGGCAGTTTAAGGCAGATTGGTCATTAAGTTAGTATGGTGGATGAGTGGGATAGGAAAGAACTTGAATGAATAAAAAAAAAGAAAAAAAAAGAACTTGAATGAGGTGGGTTAAGGCAGAGCAGTCATGAACCCCTTCCCTGCCTGCTACGAGTAACGTTCGTAGTGAAAACCAAAAATCGCTACGCCTGTATACGAGTACACTTTGTAGTAACTTCATCACGGAAAGCAGAAAAATCTACCTGGGAGACGACCCTCAAAAATGTTTCCACTTCCACTGATGTTAAGGTACGGCCCCTTTCCCTTCACGCGACCGCCCAGCTGACCACATGATATGCAAATTGCGAGTTGAGAGTTATCAGCTGATAAGCATATTCAAGATGGGAGCACAACCTAGCACTTCGTTGACAAGTTCCGTTTTCAAGCATTACACTGCACTTGATGTTTTAGATGACATTCTAAATTATAAAGAAAGTGATGAAGAAGACCTTTGAGGATCAGATCCTGATACTAGCAATGAGAAGGAGACAGATGGGAATCAGCGCCATCCACTTTTATCAGAGATACATACTGGTGATGACGTGGCTTCATTGTTCTGTACACAAGACAGAAGTAAAGAAAGCGCAGTTAGCGTGAGTGACAAAGCGGAAATTGCCGAACCCGTGCCATCAACGAGCACTGCACCCCCCTCATTTCTTGACAGGCAGGGTTGTGGACATGGTACGGGCTCAGGACGACGGTGAAGGTCCCGTGGAAGCGACCGGGGGCGTGGCATGAGGCATGGTCAGCAACAGGTGATCAAAGAATGGTGAGAAAGAGGTGCACAGCCCTTCAACCTTACTGTTGTTTTGAGTGGGAATTCTGGTCTGAAAGTCAACTGTGCCAATTTTCGGCTGTACAAAGTTCCAGTCTTCAGTTCCTTCATGACCAGAAACCGGTTTCACGCAAGTAGCTCTTTTTTTTCTTATGTTGTTGTTTTTTTTTTATTATTTCTGTATGCAAGTTTTCCATAAAAGTTTGTTCATTTTGTAAAACACAGAAGCACTCATCCACAGCAGATTTTTTTGTTTTGTATCATTGTGGTGTTTTTACATTCATGTGTGTGTTAGCGTGTGTTTGTGCATATGTGTACATGTGTGTGTGTGTGTGTGTGTGTGTGTGTGTGTGTGTGTATGTGTGTGTGTGTGTGTGTGTGTGTGTGTGTGTGTGTGTGGAGGCTGTTTGTGAGTGTGTGTGTGTGTGTGTGTGTGTGTGTGTGTGTGTGTGTGTGTGTGTGTGTGTGTGGAGTTGTTTGTGTGTATGCATGTGAGGTATGTGTGTGTGTGTGTGTGTGTGTGTGTGTGTGTGTGTGTGTGTGTGTGTGCCCAATTGTGGGTCTGCTTACTGTGTGGTGTGTGTGTGTGTGTGTGTGTGTGTGTGTGGAGGCTGTTTGTGTGTATGCGTGTGAGGTGTGTGTGTGTGTGTGTGTGTGTGTGTGTGTGTGTGTGTGTGTGTGTGTGCCAATTGTGGGTCTGCTTACTGTGTGGTGTGTGTATGTGTGTGTGTGTGTGTGTGTGTGTGTGTGTGATTGAGTGTGTGTGTGTGTGTGTGTGTGTGTGTGTGTGTGTGTGTGTGTGTGTGTGTGTGTGTGTGTGTCCAATTGTGGGTCTGCCTACTTATCTTGAAACTTTTATTCTGTATTTCAGATTCTTCTTCAGTTTCTGCATTTCAATGACAATGCAGCCATGCCAGTCGAAGGTGATCCAGGGTACGACCAGCTCTACAAGATTCAACCCATTCTGGATGCATGAAAAGTTCCGGGAATATTTTTTTTGCATTTTACAGTTGTTTTATTTTCTCACCTGTGCATGTGTTCATGATTTTGTCAATGCTGTGACCAGACTGAGTGCCATCAGTGAAAAAAGACCATGTGGAGTAATCTCAGTGTGTGTTTCTTTGAACCATGATTTGGACAGACATAAAAAAAAAAATTTTAAAAAGAGCATCGTTCCCTAAAATTATGAAGCAGAGAATGCAGACAACATGAGGATGTCCAAGACTTCGTACGGCAAGTGATGGATTCCTATATAGAACAGTGTGGCAGTAATGTAAGTATTTATTCAAAAACTAACACAGTTCCTACAGTGTTTTGTGTGTGATAAGAAATGCATGCAATGTGTGTGTGTTTTTCTTTTTTTCTTTTCATCAGACAATTGTTTATCTTTTTTCTTCAGACGTTTTTTCCATGGTTATCATTTTGAACATTTACCAATAAGTATTATACTATAACAATTTGGATCACACTGTATACTTACAGTGATACTGAGTAAACACTAACCGAAGTTTTTATTCAGTGTTTTACATGTTTTATGTGTTGTAACATGCGTATGCGTTCAGAAACTGTTCTTTTCTTGTAAAACCACCATTTGTTACATCCCTGTCCATTCCCTAGTGGCCAACCAAACTACATTATATAGCATCAAAGCTGGGGTAAAGGAAAGAGAAGCCATAAAATCTCTAAGTCATATGTCAACAAATAAATAAGCAGTGATTGAGGTATTGAACCTACCCCAAACAGTAAAATTATGCCCTTTTCTAGTAGAATTGGGGTACCCCCAGTAACATACAGATTGTTACACAGAGGGACATTTACTGACAACAATACAAATCCCAGATGTTTGTAATGTTGTTGAGCTACCACCAAAAGGTATTTTTGCTGTGTTTAGTGGGCTTTTATTTGCTCAATTGTTCTAAAACTCTCACATTGAAAACAAAACAAAAACTGTTTTATCACATGTTATTAGTGTGAACCATCATCATAAATACAAAACCAAATTAGAATGATGTGAAATTGTAGACAAGGGTATAAGGAAGTAACCCATGAAAAATCTAACATATAACTCAACAAATGGATGAGTAATGTACATGTTAGTGAACATACTGTGAAAAGCCTGATTATGCCCCTTTTTAGCTAAAAAATAGTACCCCCAATTATGAGCAGATTATCATCAAGAACAACATTCCTTGGGATTTATATGACTGTCATATGTTAGTGCTGATATTCAATAAATAGTAAGACCACTTTTTTCAGTGTTTTGACTCATTCTATTTGGCGCAATGTGTTTGTGTATACTCGAAAACTGTTATTTTTGGTAAAAGTTTTATAATTATGTCAATTTCTGCTATACTAATTATCAACATAATCAAGTCATTTTGACAGGACATTGTAGACAAATGCATAGCAACAAAACATGCAAAAACTAAAAGAGATCTGTCAAGAAATAAGTGAGCAGTAACTATTTTATTGAACCTACCCAAAAAAGCTAAATTTTACCATGGCATACAGATATTCAAATGTGCTATCATACTGTGGCAGTGAAGGGGTTAAGTTAAGTATGGCAGGTGGGTGGAGTAGGAGATAACGGTAGTTAAAGAATAATGGTATAGTTTAAGAGTTAGCATGGTTAGCCATGTCATTTTTGCTTGATGCACTAGCATCTCACCAGTCTCTGGAGTGGTCCTGGAGGCTGATGTGGGCCTCTTCTGCTCCTGGGGGCTGTAGATACCTGTGGTCAGCAGGGTGAGAGCACGGATCTCCAGCTGCTTGATGTCCACAGCTTGCTGGCGTCTGCTGCTGCTTCTGCCAGGGCCTGACCTTCTTCATCCCTGACAGGGACAGAACAGGAAGTGAGGGATTTAAAGAATGAACCAATAATTTCACCATCAATGATGTGCCACTGCATCGGACTAGTTCATGTATGCTACACCATATCAGCTAAGCCATGAGACCCAGGTGCGCTTAAAAAAAAATGCCTCAGACGATGCCTGACCTGTCGGTAAAGGTTCCATAGTGGCAGACGGGGTTTCTTTCCCTTGCAGCCATGTCCGCCAAGGCTGGCGGAGGGACAGTCAGTGCATTCTGCCATGTCCGCCACTATTGGCAGACGGGAGCATGAAAAATTCCTACACTTTCCGTGAAATGGTCTAAGGGAAATATGCTCTATAACTAGTCTTGGGGATGTCCTAGCAAATTGTAGACCCTACTTTTAGTGCTCTATCGTGAACCTGGTTGTCCCCAGCAGCTTTAAAACAAAGGAACTGGCTCTGGGTTTTCCTGCTAAGCACGGCTGGAATTTCCTGTGCCAGAAAAAATGTCAGTCAAGCGAAGATGTGGTAGCAATTTCTCGCTCAATGAAGAGCTTGAAATCATATTACAAAGTGGATCTGATGATGAGGGGGAGTGACAGAGAGATAGAAAACTATGAAAAAGAAGAGGAAAGTGAATTATTTGAAATTATGCTGCTATGTGATAAGTGTGGACAGCCAGTGTTTGAAAATCAGTGTGTAAAGTTGGCCTACAAGCGCTGTACATCAGTTGTGTCATGGTCAGCTATTCTCAGCTTTTTCTTTCATTTTCATGGTGTATTATTGTGTTCTGATCAACAGTAGTCTTTGTACCAGGGTACTTTAGAAACATACGCTCGTCGAATTGTTCATCTAGTGAAAGGAACACTCCATCAGCCTAATATTAACATAACTGTGAATCAGAACAGTGCGTGCTGTGTATTGATCTTTCGGGAGAAACGCATGGAAGTTAATTTTCTTTTCAAATGGTTTACATGATGATTCCTGGATGATTTGCAAGGTAAGAGTTAATGTTTTTTCGTCCCTTCATCTTCTGATTTGGTGTTGTAAAAGAACAGAACAGAATGTAAACAAAGAATTTTTTTTACTTGTCAGACATGTTTTTCAACGCACATTCGTGTCTGCTCTTTGAAAGTAACTGATTCAAACTTACTATGTTTAATTAGTTGAGTGTTTGTTCTCTTCTTGACACTTAGCACAACACTGTCTGTTGTTTTCTAGCTACCTTAAAAAAAAAAAAGATTAAAAAGTGATGAAATATGCGCGTTGGCAGGGACTGAGCTCTGTGCGCAAACGTGCGGCAGCAGGGAAATAGTGTCGTGCGCGCTGCCCTCGGCTAGATAGTATTAACTCAGGAAGACTCTGAATGCCATGTTAACATTGTCTGTACCACTATTACGGTCAACAACAAGAGAGACAGAGCAAGTGAATGAACAGACAACTAAAGTATGGAATAAAAGTATGAACTATTGTGTGATGATCATATCAATGAATGAATCATTGAAAGCATAACAGTTCATATTTAAAGACAGGTTACATAAAGCACCCACATACATCAAAAAAGTGTATGGAAACTTAACAAATCTTAAAGCTCAGGAAAACGTTTTTCTGCCACTGAAGAAATTCAGTTTTTTTTATTATTCTAACAAAGCCCAGGAAAATACTACTGTGCAAATGGAGAATACTCAATATTCATTAATCTAAAAGCATGTATGTATCTATTTGTTTTTCTGTTTTATATATATTCTAGCGTATGTGCAGGATCTGCTTTTTAGCATGTGTGTTTGTGTGACTGTAGGCATCTACATCTGTGTGTGCATGCTAATGTGCTCTCTTTTGCAATATAGTTTCTTTGTATCACATTATATCTAAACAAAGAGGGAGAGAAAAATCATTAGGGACACATCAGTCATGTGTATCTGCTTATAAACGTAACACAAACAACAGTCATGTGTATCTGTTTATAAACGTAACACAAACAAAACAAAAATGTCCACTAAATCTTACCTGTCCTTCTCTTCTGGGACATTACCATGAGTTTTCTTGTACTTTTTGTCCCAGGTGCTCAAAGCTTTCTTGGCCCCAGCCTCTTTATCACTCAGAGGCTTAGCAGCTTCCTTGGCGGCATCCAGACGTTTCTCCACTGCTTGGCTGGCTTCTTCATGTTCTCCATGAATGCTTTGCACCTGTGTAAGTTTATGGCATAGAAATATGTCATCAATTTCAATTTACAGACAATCTTTACTACACAACTTCTTTTCACACATAATGTTCCTGGAAGGTTTAATTTTGTTCCAGTGACATGCCATCAGTATGTCTGAGTTTTTTGTGAACACCACTAATGATAATGTATAATTGTAAGGGGATAAGTAGAGAAGAGGGAAGAGGAGTAAGATACGTGGAAGTGAGCGAGTGGACACACATCATCTTCCACATCAACGCCAGCTCGTTGGTTTCCTCTTTCTTTTATTTCAAATCATAGTTGAACCAGTGGACTGATTGGGACCGCACCAACCTATCAGGACATAAACAATGATGATCATAAACATGACATATTACTTAATATGCATATACTGAAAAACTTAATCATTCAACACGAGAAATAGTTTCATACAGCACATTCAACAAAGGTTCAAAGTAGGGAAGAGATCAAACATAAACAAGGCACAAATATTCAAATTAAGCCAAGACAAGTATCAAACGTTCATAATGAAATCATGCATTAAAACAACAGGTCTTGGCTTCAAAGAATATTTGAATATAGTCCCTGCCAGACACAGACATTATCAAAATTTAACCTCAAACTGCACAGGACAGTTGTGCCAAATGAAGACAGGTGACGCATGTGCAATGCTCACTTTGGGTTGTGCTCTGCAGGGCTCACACGTGCTTTGTTTGTTGATCTGGATATTTTACAAAAATCAATCGTATTTATCACTCTCAGTGTGTGTTGAGAACAACAGTGGTTTGTGTGTGTTAATAGTATTTATTTTTTCCCAAGTGAAAATATGAGGTAGCACATGACCTTTTTATTTCTTTACTTTATTAATAAAAGGAGGTTTTTTTTGCGCACTTTAAGTGTCGAAAATGGCAAACGATTTGGGTGGCAAAGATTATGGTGGTAGCGACAGAACAGAAACCTCCATGTCAGATGTTCATGTGTCACTGTCTTCATTTGACACAACTGTTCTGGCTTACATTCTCGTATAAATCGAGAATATTGCGTCACACTTACAGGGTAAGTATTCGCAAGTTCACAATAATTAAGGTGCAAGTATTTACACAACAAAAATACACCGTTGCAAATAGTAGGAGGTAAAAACATGTCTTTGCAAATCAACAACACAATTATATCATAATCATAACATTAGCAAAATGGGCTCCCCACTGCGAATGGTAGGAATTATGAACAGTCAAAAGCATGGATCACAAAGATAAAGGAGATAACAGTGTTATCAATAAACATATATAAGCACACAAAAAAAGGGACTCCCCACTGCAAATGGCAGGAGTTTTTGGATAATGAATGAAATTAATGAACATCCAATTTTCAATAGCAAGGCATCACTTGAGCCGCACAGTAGTTACACAATTGTATGGGAAAAAACAGTCAGAGAACTGTTTGAAAAGCACATAATGCGTTATGTCCACATATTTGACTAAATTCATAAAGGACACACATCGCAAATCAACCAGCCAGCTAAATCTATTTTTCTTTTCTCCGTAGACCACTGCACCAACCTCAGGACATTGCGTGCTACATGCTGCTAGGGCTCCTCACGTTTCACCCCTTCACCCCGACCCAATAAGGCGCAGCTGTTGCTTTTCAGCTCTGCAATGGACCCATGGATGTAAATACACTGAACAAATAAATGCTCGTAAACTAATCTACGCAACAAACAAATAAGCAAACAGACAGACCAATGGCTTCTTACATACAAAACAGCCACATGAACACACAAACAACAGAACAGCATCCAAGTAAATTATCTGCCAGATTACACAGCCTAATTACCATGCGACCGTTGAGTTGCTCAGATAATAATACAATCAAAAACAAACAGGTAAAACATTTGTTTGTACATAGGCAGCAACCCATACAAACAGAGGAATCATCAAAAACTTCCTTCACTGACAGAATCTTAATCATTTGAAGAGGACGCCGTGTGGTTTGGTCACTGTGACTTAAATCTATCTGTCTCACCAGCCAACAAGGGTGGCATTCATAAACCAGTTTGCCTAGTGTTCCAACACAAGGAACCTGCTACAGAGTGCGTGTTCAACTTTATCCACTGATCACTGATTCAATAGAAGACACAAGGTCTGTAATTTGTTTTCTGGCATTGATTTGTTGATTACTTAACATACAATCTGTGATAACAATATCAAAATGCTGTTTTCAGTTTCAGTCTTCTTAACCGCCAGCCCCTCCTCAGCTGCAGAGTTACTTGCATAAATGACGCAGAAAATCTTATCTTTCACATTTCAAGTTAATAAAAATGGAGTCTGAACAATAAAATCTAAGACAATACAACTTTTAACTTCCACCTGCTAGTATTGTTTCACTAAGATAGTACACTATCTGCCTTCACATTAGGCAATACATAGCCAAACCATAGGAAAAAAACATCAACATACCTTTCAACAAACACTTGTATAACGGAATCAGCATCAAAGCCTCCGCCACACTCTGCTTACTGAAGAAATGGCCTAAGAGCCAGGATGCTGGGAGTATATAGGCCTCCCAGCCTCTTCAACGAGGTCTTGCCAGAAACCCCCTTTGCAGTCATTGCCACTCCTAGGTCACAATGGAATCATCAGAAGTGTCTAATCTGAATGATCTCAAATGCGGCTTTGCCGGGCTCAAGCCCTCCTCAGCAAAGACAACACCAACTATGGCGTCACAGATTCCCAGGCCTGTCTCCTCGGCTTCTAATCAGTCTTCCAGACCAATCCATCCACACCAGCCATGGTCAAATGTAGGCTAAAGCCATTCCTCAGCAAAGGCAACACCCATTACAGCATCGCCCCATAGCTGTCTGCCCAGCCTCTAATTAGTTTTCTAAACCAGTCTGCCCAGACCAGCTGTAGCTAAAATGTCTGCTGAGTGACCACAGTCTCCAGACACATTCCAACTACCAACTAAGTTACCCCTCACTGAGATCCCATCCATTAGGTAAAGCTGCATTTGGGTCAACTCTCTCACTGATGGTTCCCCTCTTTGTGAGCATCATTATGAAATTCAATTTCCCAGGTTCCCATCCTATATTTGAGGGATTAACTCCTGCAAACTCTCTCCTCTCAAAGTTGGGCAGAATTGTGCCCATAACATATTGTCATGATTATTCATGTTTTATGCATACTGTAACTTACAAATAACCGTTTCATATTGTGCAAAGACAAAGAGACAGACAGAGAGACTAGGACATTCTGACTGGTAAACAGAGAAAGAGAGCAGAAAATGAAGAGATTTTCAGAAACTAAAAGCAAAATAATTTCTCAAGATTATGCATTAATACATGAAACAGAATCACTCCTTGTACACACATACACACACACACATATGTACAGAAGCAAACACACAAGCACAGACAACTTACAAGAACAGCAACCATTTGCAGAAGTCGAGCAGTGTCTGGGTCAGTTTCAGCCATCTTGGCCTGCAGTTTCATGTGCTGACGCATCATCTTCTTCATATCTTTTGCCATTTCTCGCTTCTCCGCTCGAAGTTTCTCTAGCTCCTAAACATAAGGCATCGTCTCCTTTTTATCTATCATGCAAATTTTAACTCATTCCACTCTGCTATAGAGGATGTCTGGCGCACAACGCTTTCTCTCTGACATCCGCATAGTGGATCGCACATTAACATGTTTTTAGGGCAAAACATCATGTAGTGTTCTGGAAACTGGAGCATGCCGTGTGATAGCCTCATTATCATAGAGTAACCTTTCAATGCTGCGTGTGTGAAACTGTGGTGTGTTCATTACACAAACCCAGTCCTGTGTTTGGAGTCAGATCACAATGGCGTTTCACCCTTTGACTAGTGGTGTGAGAAGCAGACAGGGAACATGTGCTCACAGCTTACATAAAGCTGTTGAACTTGTTCAAACTGAAGGATCAGACCTTGAAGATACTGAACACGATGGTGACAGCAAATTTAGCCCGTCTGAATAGCATGAAAGTGCATTGGTAAGTGAACATGGCGACATTCAGAAAGAGAGAGAGTGAGGAGTGGGTGGGGCCAGTGGCAGTGTGTGGGAGGCTGATGAAGCTCGAGGCGATGCACATGAAATGAACCATCAACAAGTCAGTGGGGAAGATTTACCCAGTTCATGACGAGAAACTGGCATGGAGATTTTTCTTTTTCTCCATCAATGCCTCCATACACAGGCCAGCAAACACATGGAGTGAAGTTGCAAGGCATGACTGACCACGCCCCCTTGGATTTTTTTTTTACCAGATCAGGTCCACACTTTACACCAAGGTATTTCGTTATTATCATTTACTCCGACAGTGTGTGTGTGTGTGTGTGTGTGTGTGTGTGTGTGTGTGTGTGTGTGTGTGTGTGTGTGAGTGTGATGTGTGTGTGTGTGTGTGTGTGTGTGTGTGTGTGTATGTGTGTGTGTGTGTGTGTGTGTGTGTGTGTGTGTGTGTGTGTGTACACAACATATATGTACATATATATCATATGTATATGTGTGTGTGTGTGTGTGTGTGTGTGTGTGTGTGTGTGTGTGTGTGTGTGTGTGTGTGTGTTTCTTTTTTAACTCTGTGCATGTACATATTGGCAAATATGCTGAACTTGACAAATTTACTTTTGTATTGACAAAATGGATCCAGCTGAAATGGGGGAGGTCACAAGGAAAGGCAGGAAGATGAAGCCCAAAGCTGTCCAGGACTACATAGTCAACATAGCAGGAGTGGACCACAGTGACCAGCTCATGGTCAACTGTGCATGAGTGGTGCTTGTTCATGTCTAATACTGTAGAAACTTTCAAGTAGTCATTGTGTACATACTGCCAGCATTCTAAATGAGATTTGTATAGAAAAAGACTTTTTTTCAAGAGAAGCATAGGTTCACACCTATTTATATTTCAAACTAACCTCATGAAAGATACCCATCTGCTTCCTGATGCTGACAGAGTACTGAATAAGTAAGAGCTTTGAAATTATGCACTTTGTTTATACAGGTACACATTCATTATATGTCAAAATTTCAAGTGTGTGTGTGTAGCCATTATTTTTTTATGTTTTTTTTCCCCGAACTAAACTATTACCCAGTCTTGTGAAGAATGCTAAACGACAAACGACAAAGTAACCTGTATGAAAGAGTTGTTCTTTTGCTTAGTAAAGAAACTGTCAAGTAGCTATTTTTTTTACACTCTACTGAGTTTCTCAAAGTGATTAATGATGAAAAATGGGTCTTTTTTCAACAACAGAGAAAATTTCACTTATATGCCTGTATAACTACCTGGAGTTTCACAACATATAAAAAATGACCTCTTCTTCTCCTGGTTACACATAATTATGAGTATGGTATATGCTACAGCCTTGAAACTTTGCACTGACCCTGTTCGATCACACAACAATCGTGTGTTCAAATTTCAAGTATTTTTGTATTGGTATAATTTTTTTTTAATGATTTTTTTTTAGAAAAATGTGTACAAACCCCCAGTATAGAGAGGAATGTTGAATTTCATCAATGCATGTATGAGTGTATGCCTACAAATACATTTCTGTGGGTGTGTCCTATGTGGTGTGGGTAGCAAAAGAAATATGAGAAAAGGATCTCATTTACAATTCACATTACAAAAAAATATAACATAACAAAGTATGAGAAAAAGAAACAAAAATTCCCCTTTTTCAATTTCTTTTTTCGATATATTTTATATTGTTTAAGTTTAAAACTTACACTGTCTCTAAAAAAAATCCCCCTTTTTCAATATTTTTTTTTCATATTTCATATTAGGTTTTAGTAGACAAAAGAAACTCACACTGTCTCTATCTTCCAGCTCTGCTGTCAATTTCTCCCACCTTTTCCGAGTCGTCTCCCTGAAAGTTAATGCCAAGCAAATAAACTGACTGACTTTACACAATCCATTTAATGTTCATTCTATCTTGTTTCTCTCTCACACACACACACACACACACACACACACACACACACACACACACACACACATACATACATATACATTTTCCCATTATCTTCATGGTCAGTGTCCCCTAGGTCATTTTCAAATGGAGAGAAAAATAAAATCAGATGATGCTGAAGTAAGTTTTGAATTCGAGTAGGTCAGGGTACAATGGTCACTCTTTTTCATGATACTGTTTGGGAAAGACATTACTTATATATACTACATTCAGAAGTGAAAAGAACAACAAAAACTGATATGTTAACCACTCTCTCTGGCAAAAATGATGCTGTAGCCAAAGGAGAAGAGTCCCTTTAAGATAGCAGGAATGGGAGATGGGTCGGTATTGAAGACTTTTCTGAGCTAAATGAGATAATAGCTAGCATATGTTTGGCCAGGTACTTGGGAGAAATACAGAATTTTAAATACTTTACATTAAAATTGTCTTTAGAGACATCTAAGAACTTGGGATGCATTTTTCAGAGAAAAAAGAAACAAATCTGCATAGTGGGTGTCTTCTTCAGCTGCAGCTCGATGATGGAGTGTTGACTGGAGGCAAATAATGCCTGGAATGTCAATGACTGAATGCAGACATTGGACTTTTGTTACGATGGTGTGTGTCCCACGTTCTGGGTTCTTCACGTCCATGTCCACCATTGGATGTACATGGTGGCACTCTACATGGTAGATGCTCAAGCATGTTGGATCTGCAGCCAAACTATTTCATAACAGATGGTGGCTTGCATACACTGGATCACAACAGACACCATTCAACAGCATCTATCTGGCAGCAATACCATTTCTCCTCTGGCAGAGTGCCTTATGATGATGATGTACTATTGATTGCACTTTGTAGTTTGCATGTGTCATGGCTGAGACAGGAAAATATGGTTTGGCTGAGTATGGGCTGGTCACAATGGGTGGCAGGGAAGCTGTACCCTTGAGGGGATATGCAAAATAAAATAGTATAAAAAAAAAAAAAGAAATGAAATAATAAAATGATACGAAATAAAATAATATGAAATGAGACACTTTAAAAAAATCCTGGTCATGATAGTGATATAACAGGCACCATCTAAAATGCTCCAGGGACTTTATTGTTTCTGCCTTTGTGTCACTGCGTGTCAGTGTCAGTGGGTATTTTCATGTTACTACAACTATCCAGGATTAGGATGATGGGATAGTTTCAAGGATGAAAATGATGGGATTATTTCCATGGATTAGGATGATGGCATCATTTTCATTCTTCCACAACTACCATCACCATGGATTAGGATGACAGGATCATTTCCCTGGAATAGGATGATGGCACCTTTTTTCATTCTTTTACAAATACCATCACTGTGGATTTGGATGATAAGGGACCATTGCCAAGGATTAGGGGATCTTTTCCAAGGATAGGAATGATGGCATATCTGTCATACTTCCTCAAACACCACCAGAAATGATTACAATAAGATATTTAATGGACTGTGAGAGCAATGGGTAAGTGGACAGTGCACTGGATCATCAATTCATGGATCAGGATTCCAACCTCCGCAGCATCTGGTAGATGAAAGAAGGGACAGTTTTTACCCATTTCTCTGATCCACGCATGCCTTGGCCTGCTGGTGACAGAGTCCGCCTTTACTTGCAACCATGCAGGTTAAGATGGGCATTTTGGTTATACTTCTGCACAAATTTCCCCAGTTTGTGCCATACTTCAAGCACTGTGCTGACAAAAATGTGGGCAGGTGGAAAAAAGGGACACAATCCTTGTGACCATTCAAACTTGCTGTTAAGCAGCATGGTCAGTGACCCCAAGCATGTATGGAAAGATGTGAAGAACATATGTAGAAGAATCTGTTTTAGTTTACATGTATAGCCTCTTACAGAATACGCAAAAACTAATACTTACCACGAGTATAATTATACTTCACGCTGACACAAGTTATGATACAGGGTTTGATAAATGTTCCATGCATAAGAACAGGCTATGGACAAACACCTAGGTGACTAATGAGCTTCAAGCTGATCTGATATCAATCACTCCTTGTGGAATGCCAGTGCTGTGATGGGTGGACCTAGGTGAGACTGTTTATGGGGTAACTAGTATTAACACCATGGGAGCAAGGCCACTGAGGAGGCACTGAACATCAAAACAAAACACAAACAAGTATTCCATGCATGCACCCATCAACGACTCACAAACACACTCACACCAGCACTTTGAAATTTTCTTGTTCTCCTGTCACTCATCCCACCCCACTCCCCAACCCCTTCCTTCCACCAGTCCCCTACCTCCTTCCTCTTTCATCAACTCTGACAGGGATTCGACTTCTTCCTACCTGCACCACAGCAGCGGCCAATACCGGTGGAGCAGTGACCCCAGCCTCAAGGTCAGCCAGCTGTGACCTCAGGTTGGCATTCTCATCCTGCAAGGCAGCCAAACGTGTCTGGAGGTTGTCAACTGTAGCTTGACTCTTCTCCAGACTGGGTCACAATATCAGGGTCAGGAACCTTGACCTGAACCAAACAATCAGATTGGTGCTGGATACTCTGTTCTGTTTTTCCATCAGGATAAAAACCACACACACACACACACACACACACACACACACACAGAGAAATGCTTAGGGCAAAGACAAATACCATTCATTCACACACCCAAAATAACCACCCTCCTCTCCTCCCTCCCTCATCATTTATTTTTCTTCCCAAATGAACATAAACAGTGAGATCACAAAAGAATCAAGACAGATGTACAGAGTATGCACACAGACACACACACACACACACACACACACACACACACACACACACACACACACAAAAACACACAGATTTTGCATCTGTACAAACAAATATGCAACTACAAATGTGTGTACATGTTCATGAAAGTGAAGATTTCTCACTTTTTTCACATCAATTTCATATGCTGATGACAGGTCACTGGATGACAACCCAATCCTTTGGGACAGATACCAAGCACCCTTTTTAACACATTTTGTAGAACTGTTCCCCTTTCGCACTCCTGAAGAGTCTATATGTAACCAGACACAACAAAGTCTAGGACAAGCCATAGAAGAAAAGAAAATCTGTGCTCTCTAATAGAAGAAACTATACATTTTTCACAATTTCAATATCCACTGAATGTCTCCATCACGCATGGCAAGATACTGAACTTTTCAAATGCAAATTTCAAAAGGAATTTGAAATAGCTCTGCCAGTTGACAAGGACAAACAAATCATAAATCAAAACATGATGTGTGTTTCAACCTCTGAGGTCATCTTCAGGCAAGATAACAACACTC
This sequence comes from Conus betulinus, assembly GCA_016801955.1. NCBI lineage: Eukaryota > Metazoa > Mollusca > Gastropoda > Neogastropoda > Conidae > Conus > Conus betulinus. The sequence goes on along the minus strand of JADBJO010030521.1, from coordinate 322 downwards.
AGGACAACAAAAATGAGGAATGAACAATCACTTATCTTCTTAAATTCGGCACAAGATGGGCATTAATGAAAATAAGGCTGCTAGGAAGGAGACAATGTGACTTAAAATAGTAATGATGATAATGATAATAAAGACAGCAATAGTGATACTAATGATGATAGTGATGATGAAAATATTGAAAGAATAATAAAGACAGGATCACTACCACTTTTGGTAATAATATGATGAAAGTAGTCGTAGCATTAATAGCGGCTATACCCTTTATCATTCTTACTACCTAAATTAGAATTAACATCACCATTATCATAATCATTATGATTAT
>JADBJO010030520.1:7500-17797 GCA_016801955.1 Conus betulinus | reverse complement strand
TGGAGGTGGGAATCAGGTGAATGGGCGCTTCACTTGTTTTCCAGCTCCACAGTAAGATTGCACCTTTCTGCCACCGGCTTTGTCGTTAATCCTTAAACGTGAAGCAATTTTGCTTAAATTTGGGTTTCCTTCACCTTTTTGACCCATCTGGAATTTTTCGTTTAAAGCTGTTGCTATTTATCTCCCTTGTGATCTGTAGCTTGGAATGAGGAGGAGGATGGGCGCTCCACTTCTTATTCCCAGCTCACTGCAACATCAAATTTGTATCTGCAGGCATGCACTAAATTTTATTTCCATGGTCAGCTGGACCGTACATGCAAGCTGAACGGTGCAACACTAAATTTAAACTGAACGGTGAATTAAATCCAGTAAGTCTCTTACAATTCCCGATTTCTATAACTTTTTTTTTACATTGTTAACTTCCATTTTTAACACCTGCAACTTTTAATTGTTAAGTCCCTTTGAGCTTGAGGTCACTGGTTATTTGCAATGTATTGCTGCTTTTCTATCCTTTGATGTGTTGAACTAAACAAGTGTCAATATCCACTGTTCTACCTCTCTCCGATTTTATCAACCCTTCCCACAGCTGTACCAACACATTCTGCTCAAAACCATTTGCATTCCAGTTCCTCTTGTAATGTGGCTATGTCACTTTTCTGCTTTACATCCTTTGCTGCTTGTCATCTTTCACTAATTTTCACTGCATTTTTTTCTGTGTTCCAATCGACCTTCAACTATCCCTTTCATGTCTTTAATCTTCTCTCAAAATTGGCACTTTCCCACAAATGTTTGGTATACCAAATCATTTGTTCCCATTTTCTTTTACTTGCAATTGATTTGCTACTATTCCTTTGACAGAACTGTTTTCGTTTGTCCCAATGTCTCATGTTTATTCTTTTAGTAGTTCCCATTCGCGAAATCGCAAAGCTTACTATTCCCATTTGATGCAGCACTACTTTTTTTTTTTTTCATTAAACCTCCTTAGCTCAAGATGGCTTCCTTAGATTTCTATCCCTGTTACATTCTGCCTGCTTCTTGATATATTCACATCTTTTTGTTGTCAGTGTTAGGAGCCATAATGTCACTAAACACACAATACACAGAGTGGAAATTATTGCTTTATATGATACACAGCAGAAAACAGACACGTGATTTTTGAGCAAATTTATCTTCTCCAGAAAGTCACAAACATGACATAGAAATATGTGAAATGGTGTTCCCAAACTATACAGATAGCAGTCCGCTTATTTCATTTGGGAGGAGGAGGGGGTGTGTTTATCACTGTTACACCTTTTGTATGCCGTATGGAGGTGGGACCTAGGTGGTTGGGCGCACCACTTATTTGCCAGCTCCATGGCAGTACCTCCCCTCCCCCTTTCCTTCTGCCACCGTTACATTTTGTTCTTCTGGAAACTCAAAGTTTTGCTTAAATTTGCGAACCTTTACCTTTTGGACCCATTTTGAATCTTGAATTCAAAGCTGTCACTGTTTATCTCCTATGCATTATCACCACTTCCCGTGTTTCCACCTCAACTTAAAATCCATTCAGTCTCTTACAATTCCTGATTTCTATAACTTTCTTTTTACATTGTTAACTTCCATGTTTAACGCCTGCAACTTTTAATTGTTAAGTCCCTTTGAGCTTGAAGTCACTGGTTATTTGCTATGTATTGCTGCTTTTTTCTATCCATTGAGGCGTTGAACTAGACATGTGTCAATATCCACTGTTCTACCTCTCTCCGATTTTATCAACCAGTCCCAAAGCTGTTCCAATGCATTCTGCTCAAAACCATTTGCATTCCAGTTCCTCATGTAATCGTGGTTATGTCACTTTTCTGCTTTACATCCTTTGCTGCTTCTCATCTTTCACTAATTTTTCGCTGCATTTTTTTTTTCCGCATTCCAATCGACCTTCAACTATCCCTTTCATGTCTTTAAATTTATCTTCTCTCAAAATTGGCACTTTCCCACAAATGTTTGGTATACCAAATCATTCTTCCCCATTTTCTTTTTATTTGCATTTGGTTTGCTACTTCTCCTTTGACAAAACTGTTTTCCTTTGTCCCAATGTCTCATGTTTATTTTTCTAGTAGTTCCCTTTCCCAAAATCGCAAAGCTTACTATTCTCACTTGACGCAGCACTACTTTTTTTTTTTAAACCTTCTTAACTCAAGACGGTTTCCTTAGATTTCTATCCCCATATATTCTGCCTGCTTCTTGATATATTCACACATCTTTTTTGTTGTCAATGTTAGAAGCCAAAATGCCACTAAACACACAATACAGAGTGGAAATTATTGCTTTATATGATACACAGCAGAAAACAGACACGTGATTTTTGAGCAAATTTAAATTCTCCAGAACTCACAAACATGACATAAAAATGCACGAAACGGTGTTCCCAAACTATACAGATAGCAGTCCGCTTCTTTCATTTGGAGGAGGAGGGGGTGTGTTTATCACTGTTACACCCCTTTTGTATGCCATATGGAGGTGGGACCTAGGTGGTTGGGCGCACCACTTATTTGCCAGCTCCATGGCAGTACCTCCCCTCCCCACCTTTCTGCTGCCGTTCCATTTTGTTCTAACTCGAAGTCTTGCTTAAATTTGTGAACCTTCACCTTTTGGACCCATTTTGAATCTTGAATTCAAAGCTGTCACCGTTCATCTCCTATGTAACATTTAGTTTAGCTAGGAATGAGGAGGAGGATGGGTGCACCACTTTTTTAGTCCCAGCTCACTGCAATATCAACTTTGCATCCGCATCAGCTCCTGCCTGAAACAATAATAGTTTTCACTGCATTTTGTTCTGTGGCCAGCCAGACTGTCAATGTAAACTCAACAGTGCTTAATTTCCTGTTTATGTCTGGTCTTTTCCAACCACTGTCTTTCCATTTTACTACTTGTTTACTGACATGCAAGACATCCTGTGTTAAGTTTTCATCCTTCTCTTTTCTCTTCCAAATCTCAGGTGTTCATACCTTTCTAGTGAACTCTTCATTCCATTCTTTCCCACTTACTTGGTGCCTTATCACCACTCCCCATGTTTCTACTTCAACTTGAGTTAATCCATTCAGTCTCTCACACTTTCCTATTTCTATCATTTTCTTTTTGCATTGTTAACTTCAGTTTTTAACGCCTGCAACTTTTCTTTCATTCTGTTTGACTTGTACTCAAAACCAGATCTCACTCTTTGCTGGCTCCTAATCTTCATACACTTGCCTTCTGTCGCATTGCCTTCCCACACCAACTCTGACATGTTGCCACTCTCATGACTGTTCCACTACCCACCATCCTCAGGTTCTTTCCAAATTCATGTGGATCCTCTTACATTTGCTGCTCTACTCCAGTTGCCGTTCTTCTCTGTCCCGTTTCCTTCCTGCCCCTGTGATACCTTGTCCAGAGTCATTCTCTGTATTGTCATCCTCACCTGTCTCCTTCCCACTCCATTCCCCCAGCATTCCAGCTCTCAGTATCCACCCTGTTCAGATTCCACCTTCCATTCCCACACCTGTTCACCCCATGATCAATGCTGTACAGGACCATCCACATTTCACTTCCTCTGTCAGTCTTTGTTAACCTGTTTTCCAATCATTTTCCATGGCATCCTCTCAAGCCAGTTCATTCCATTCCTTTCACTCATTCATACTTCTTCACCTGACTTCAAGTTACTCGTTTCCATTTCTTTTGGACCAATCCAGCCCATTTTCCTGTATCCTTGCTGTCACAATTTTACTTTCAGATCACACCGCCCTTCTCTCTCTCTCCTCTCTCTCTCTTTCTTGATTCCTTCTACAGACAAAAGATCAAAATCCTGAAAGCAAAACAAAAAACTGAAGGAGTCTTTGTTGGGGAGGATTTCTCACCAACTGTCCGTGAAGTAAGACGGAAGTTGAATCCGTTTCTAAAGGAGGCCAGAAGCAAGGGCAACAAGTATGTATGATCTACGATCATTTGCTTGTTAATGGCAAGAAGTTTGCTCTGGATGCTAACGACTCTCTGAGAATAAAATATGACTGCTGAAGAAGGAGCATCAGAGCTCAGAAAGCTCAAAATGGTGTTTCTGTGTTTTGTTTGGATCATATGACTCTGAGAGAAGTGAGATAGGGTGTTGGCCGGCCCATTTGACAGAATGATCTCATGAAGGGGGGAAGTTTTGGGGGGGGAGCACAGAGGTTTTGCTGACACCTGAGCCTTCCCTCTTTTGCTCATGACTCACTCTGTGGTGACGAGCGGGGCACGTGGAAAATCAGGCTCTCGCTCTCCTGGTGGAGAATTCCAAAGTTATTAGTTGAGACTCTTGTTCATGTGTTTTGGTTTCTCGTGCCTCGTTTGGTGTCGTGGAGGGGTTGGGGGGGGCCTTGTCTCGGATGATGATGTGCAAACCTCTGTTTCCTCTGAAGACAATACTCTGGAGCCAGTTTCCTATTCTACTTTATCTTCCGTTTATACCCTTAAAACTTTATCCTTTCTGTCTTGGAATGTTAATGGCTTATGCTCAAAATTAATGTTTGTTGATTCTTTTTTATATGTTTCTTCTTTTGATTTTGTTTGTCTGGTGGAGACTTTTGAGAAAATATATGGAATTCTGGTTTATTCGCTGAATTTGAATTGTAAACCTTCTGTAAAAATTTACTGGTCAAGGGAGATATTCAGGGGGCATAATTTGCTTTAATAAGAAAAGGAGTTTTGTCCATTCGTACGTCATTTGGACGTTAAATATGAAAAAAATGTGTGCTTTCATTCTTGATAAACAATTATTTGTGTTTCTTGTGATGTTCTATACCTATGTGTGTACATACCACCAGAAAGTTCTCCGTTCTATAATTATTTTGGTTACAATCAGGGAATTCAATACTTTAAGATTGTCTGACTGATTTATTATTAACATTGGATGAAGTTTATGTAATGATCTGTGGATTATGATCTGAACAGCCATATTTCAACTGTTTTTCCACCACATCAGCCAGTTAACGTTGATACACCTCATTTTCGAGACAGCACTGTACATTTTAAGCATCATTCTCAAGATACACATTTAAACACTTATGGTAAATTGTTGATAATATACGTGCACTGCCCTTGATTTAGTAGTTCATAATGGTTCATGTAATGGCGACCAGGAAGGTCACTACACATATATTGGAGAAAATGGATGTAGCGTGAATGACTATTTCATTTTGTCCAATGCCCTTTATGATATGATATATATGTGATTCATGTGTGATGTGTGTTATTGACTGCATTGAATCTGACCACTGTCCTCTTGACGTTCTTCTTTCTCAGTTTCTGTTCAGAATATGCCTGGTAGAAATGGTAATAAGGAGATTCAAATCATTGAAAAATTTGTGTGGAATGAACACCGCAATCAGGTTTTGTTTTTTTTTTTTTGAAAAAACTCGGTGAAGCTGAAACTCTTAGTAGACTGAACAATGCCTTAGAGCTAATTGATGTAAATATTGATGAATCATTGAGTGTGTTTAATGATTGCATACGAACATGTGCTACATGCATGAAAAGAACTATAAAGGTGGACCTGACTAAACATAAAAAGGAATGGTTTGGCGTCGAATGTAATCTTAACAGAAAGAGAATTTAATAGCAGCATGTTTAGAAGAACTCACAGCATCTGTTCATAATCAAAAGGCTTTTTGGGACTGCATGAAAAAAATTTCGCTGAAACAAAACAACCCAGAAATAACATTCCATTAGATGAATGGTTCCAACATTTTGGGTCCTTACTAAACAAAGATTTTGCCATTGATTATTATGATTATGATTTGCCAAATGCAGAAAATGAGTCCATGGACCCGTCCTATTTCAAGAGATGAAGTTTTGATAGCACTTAAAAATGCAGGTCCTGTCTGGTAAAGCTGCAGGTCCTGACGGAATTATGTGGGAGTTTTTGAAAGCTCCGTGCGAACACAGATCATAGTCTTTTTTGTCATTTCTTCAATGCATTGCTCGATAAAGGTATTTTTTTTTCCCCCCGAGTCCTGGCGTGAAATCTGTAACTCTTCCACTGTATAAAAAAGGTGATGTGAACAATGTAAACAACTATCGAGTATCTCATTGTCTGATATTAGTAGCAAAGTATTTAGTACCATTATCAACTCAAGACTTCAGGAATGTGTAGAAGAAAATAACCTAACTGGTGAACATCAAGCTGGATTTAAACGCGGATACTTGACTGTCGACCATATCTTTACCCCTTCTTGCCCTGATTCAGAAGCAGTTTTCTTTTAATCGTAAGTTATACATAGCATTTACTGATTTTGAAAAGGCACGGGCCCCCTTACTTCGAAATTTACTTTGGCCTATATTGGGAAAAAAAAAAAAAAAACGGTATGAAAAGGAAAAATTGTGTAAGTGTATCACAGCATGTATCAAGCAATCAAAACAAGGATAAGAAGCGGCAATAAATTAACTGACTATATAATGTGCACTAGAGGAGTAAAACTAGGGGATGTGTGCAGTCCTGTTCTATTTTTATCATTCATTAATGAGCTCGCAATTGAAATAGTAGAAAAGGAAGGAAAGCATGGTGCTAGATTTACAAACGATCTAAAGGAACTCTTTATTCTATTGCTTGCAGATGATATAGCATTGCTCTCAGAGACTGTCGTTGGTTAGCAGAGACAACTAAATGATTTAAAGTACTCAGCCCATAGATTAGGCTTAAAAGTCAATTTTGAAAAAAAGCAAGATTATTGTTTTTTAGAAAAGGTCACTTGGCTGCAGCGGAGAAATGGATGTATGATGGTTCTCTTAAGCCCGTTGTAAACGTTTATAAATACCTAGGCATATTTTTTTCTACTCCCCTGAGTTTTGTGTTGCCGCTTGTAGAGACCTTTCTAGTAGAGCTAGAAATGTGTTGTTTTATGTGTTATGAAGAAATTGTCTCTATTAAATAATAACTCCTTAGAAGTGTTTGTCCAAATTTTTGATGCACATATACAACCCATTGTGCAGTATAGTTCAGAGTTATGGGGCTTAGATAAGAACGCTATTGTTCATTGTGAATTGGTTCATTTAACTGGGTTAAAAAAAGTTTTTAGGTGTGGAGCATAGAACCCAAATGATTTAATGTATGGTGAAACGAATAAACACCCAATATACATAATTTCTACAGTTAAAAAATGTTTGCTACTGGTTAAAGTTGTTGAAAATGAATAGATTACCACAAAAAAAGCATATAATACATTATTTGATCTCGATTCAAGAGGCAAAGTTAACTGGGTTTCAAACATACATATTTGTTTATCTGAGCTGGGGCTAGAGTATGCATGGATATATCAAGGAGTAGGAAAAGAAAGTAAGTTTATTCAAGCAATTCGACAAAGAATAATTGACAGTAGATGGCAAAAGTGGGAAAGCCATATTCTATCAAGTAACAGGTTTGATGTGTACAAAGTTTATAGTTCCTCACATTTAGTTAAAAAGTACCTTCTGTTCAATATGAACAGATATTTACAATATACCTTTACTAGATTTATTTGGACTCTCTGAAATAAAAGTGCATGCTAATCACTACAAAAACGTAAGTTGCAACGAACTGCTCTGTCCGCTTTGTAAGGAATCAATTGAAGATGAAGTTCATTCTGTCTTGCAGTGCCCAGCTTTTAATGATCTCTGTGTGCCACTGATACCTAGGAAATTTTACAATCAACCATGCGTGTTTTGTTTTGCCTAGCTAATGTCATCAGAGAAAGAGAGTGTGATTAGGAGTTTAGTTCTTTATATATATAAAGCTTTTTCAGTTCAGAGAAACAGTGTTATCATGATCTTTTTATATCGCATTGGTAGGGATTTGTGATTTTGCTGTCTATTATAATTATTTTTCTGCAATATTGTTATGGGGCTATGGCCTTATGTGGTTAAATCATCCGAATCTGAATCTCTCTCTTATTACTTCCTTCCCCTCTCCTCTCTGCTGTGTTAACTTTCCACATTATCTTCATTGTGTTCTCTTGTAGTCACAAAATGAACCTCGTTATTTTCATGGATGTTTGAAAAGTAATTCATGCACCACTTCCACCACACAAAAATGGCATCATTAAAAGTTGTTGACATAAACCTTGCATGGTGGAGCAGCATGTGAGCTCCAATATTGTGCAGACATTGAATGAATAACTTTTTGCAAAAAGGTGATGGCAGGTAAATGAGCAGGTGTGCTCATACTCTGAACAACATACAGTTTACTTACTTTCCCAAAGGGATTGTTTCTGTTCACAGGTACCACTGTGTGAAAATAATTTGCAACTGTTAATGATTGGGACAGACTAGGTCAGTGTATACAATTGTCCACATATGAAAGATTTTATGATGTATTCATGCAGTGTAAGTGTGTGAGCCAGTGAAGTGCTTATATAATCATATGTACTTGTTTGGGGGGGGGGGGGGGGGGGGGGGGGGGGGGGGGTATGGTATTATTCAACTAAATTACCCAGAAAAATTAACCATGTCCTGCAATACTAAGAATGTCCATTCCCAACAGTCAGTACCCTTCTTTCTGAAAATGATGTTTACTATTCCTCATCTCATTTGAAGGCGACATAGTTGTAGATTTGATGGCATTGATGGCAATATTCCAAAACTTTCAGCTCCAACACAGTTCAAAGTTGCAAAAGTTGTTCCCGTGTACAAATCTGGTAATCATTCCCAGAACAACCAATGACAGACCAATACCTATCCTGCAAGTATTAGAAAGCACATAAACAGACACAATTATGATGATCATCTTACCTTATACAATCTATTGCGTGAGAGTCTGTCTGGTTTTAGAAAAGATAATTCATGTCATACAGTGACAAAAAAAACCTTAGTAGGGTTACTGACATATGAAAAAATACATTCTGTGGGGCATTGTTTGTTGATTTTGCGAAGGATTTTCATGTCAATGATTATCAATTAAAAAGAAAATGCTTTTGGGGTGCTGTTGGATTCCCTTTTTGAACCTTTGGTGATGAGAATACCACAGAATTGTAGACTGTAGTATATCCCTATTTGATGATGCCAACGGAGCACAGCCACAATCAGCCATGCCTCCCTGATGAATCCAATCCTGCAGACGAAAGCCCTGGGAGCAGGCGATATGAATAGTTCCGTCTTTAGGATGGGTTACGATAGTTCCCATGAACCGCTAATGAAGAGATTTTATATTTACAATATATTTTCCTGACTTTTCGTTTTCAAACTCTCTTTATGCCCCTTTATTGCCCCCCCCCCCCCCCCCCCCCCCCCCCCCCCCCCCCCCCAAACACTGCCTTTTTTTCTCCATCAAATCATTAATATAATGATGGAGGAATTGTTAGCCTGCACTTGCTTTCTCTCACTACTAAATTGTTTTTTATATATATATATATATATATTTATAAATTGTATGGCATGCAGGAAGGAAATATTCTCGAGTTCATTATTCCCGGACAGTCGTCCGCAATTTGTCAGTCTTAATTCTTCAACATCTAATACATTACCTGTCAGATGTGGAGTTCCCCTGGGCTCAGTTTTAAGTCCTTTTCCTACTTTCTATGCAAACAATCTCCCTCTTCATATTGAAGGGTCTTCTGACCTTTTCTGTGATGAAATCACAATTTATACAAACAGCTTTTAAGTTGATTGAAGGATGTGTTTGCTATCAATAAAAGAAAGTGCATGCAAAAAATGTGTATCTCGATTAGTCCCGCAAACTATTTGATCGAAAATTTAGCATGAATTCTAGAAATTTTGTAACAGCTCATGCTACCCTACCCAGAACTGACCTGTTTCACACAAGCCTTTGGTAGTCTGGTCCCCTTCCCTGGAACTCACTTCCACCTGAGCGTAAGTGCCATTGAAGCTCAGATCTTACAGAAGAAAATTGTTGAAATATTTTGCACACTTTCACTAGCTAAATAGCAATGCAGAATGATTCATATTATCAATGCCCTAATTAATATCATCATTGTATATCCACATGTGTTACTAGCACATCAACACCAATATACACTTACTTTCCTAAAGTGATGGTTGTTTTCAAGTACTGTCTCAAAATGTTTACTACAATACTGTGAACGATTGGGCACACTGTATCAGTTTATGCAGATATCAGTATGTGAAAATGTTTAATGTACTCGCCCAGTGTTTGAGTGTAAGCCAGCTTACTGCTCTGTAAAAATTTGTTCTTGATGGGGAGGGGGGGGGGGAGGGGGGGATTCTTCTTTAAATGTGAAAAGATGGATATTTTTTTTTCTCTCCCCCCCCCCCCCCCCCCCCCCATGAAAAAAAAATTAATTTACATATTTTTCTTTACTTTATG
>JADBJO010030520.1:0-2500 GCA_016801955.1 Conus betulinus | reverse complement strand
CAGTATTGGGGCTTTCATAAGTGCCACATACAAAATAATGTAATGATGAAAGTGTCAATACATGACAAAAAAAACCCCAAAAGTGCATCATGTTTGCTTCATAAATAGATACATAGCTAAATTCAAAAGCATATTTTCATTCTTGCCAATAATTTGAGAATTAGCTCACAGCTAAATTCAAAAGCATATTTTCATTCTTGCCAATAATTTGAGAATTAGCCCAAAATTACTCAGTTCATATATTTGGATCAAGCCATATCAGACGCACCAAATCTCTATGTAAATAGGTATTAATTTGCATTAAATTGTACAAGTAAACAGGCGTGGGCATGAACGTCCATAAAACAGTGGTAGATCTGCTCAATATAAAGTCTTTAAATACTATAAAGTCTTTAAATACAACAGAGCTAAATATGAATTAGAACTTGTCAAATTGGAGGAGGGGGATCAGTGTTTGGCCCATTGTGAATCGGCTTTGATTTGGCACATCATCAGCCCAGGATGTGCAGTTGCACATTGCAAAATAAAACTGCAGGCATTTCGGGTAGAGAGAGAGACAGAGAGAGAGAGAGCTAGAGAGCTATTTCTCACTACACACAGCTGTGCAAATTAATTTTTCCAGTAATCTCAGTGTGACTACTGGGAGGGAGAGTGTTTTGGGAACTGGTGATTTTTACCCATGTAGAGCTGAGGCAACATGATCATAGAGCTATTTTCACTGATCACAGTCTTAAGTCTCCTCATCACAGAGGGACTTGAAACATTTTGAAACAAATATATGAACAATTCAAATGTACTTCACTGTGTAAAAATGAATAATTGAAAAAAAAAAAAAAGGAAAAAAAAAAGACGTTAAGGTGCTTGAATGCTAAAGCTTACAGGTAAGAACTATTTTCTTCTTGGAATTATAAGTGCATCATTTTGTACACAGGAAAAAATGTTGCAATTTAAACGGATATTCATAGAGTGCTTTACCTTGCAAGAACCCAAAGTGCGCCTTACAGAAACATGATAAAATACTAATTCTAACTCAAAGCACACACACACACACACACACACACACACACACACACGACAAAACACACACGCACACTGACACACGAAAACAAAAACAAAACACACACACGCAGACACACGAGCGCCTCAAAACAAGCAGACTTGCGCACAGAGATAAGTGGGGATATCATTAGTTAATCCATCTGGGGGAAAAGATGTGTCTTCAGGGAGGGTTTTTAAAAGTCTTTCAAGAGTCCATGTTATGCAGAGTAGAAAGTAGACCATTCCACAGAGCAGGTGCCAGGTAAGAGAAAGATCGTTGGCCTGAAGTTTTTCAGGTGAGCAGAGGGAAGCCGAAGCAGATGAGAATTGGTGGATGAGTATAAGTTGCGAGACGGAACATAGAGATGAAGGAGGTCAGACAGGTAGGAGGGAGCCAGATTATTCAGTGATCTGAAAACCAGGAGGAGAACTTTAAAGTCAATGCCAGACTGAATAGGGAGCCAGTGTAGGGATGACAGAATTGGTGATATGTGATCAGATCTAGAGGAGCAGGAGATCAGACGGGCAGCATTGTTCTGAACTTTTTGAAGTTAAGAGATGAGCTTTGAGGGACAACCAGCAAGGGGGGAGTTACAATAGTCAAGCCGAGACAGAACAAAAGCACAGATTAGTCTTCAGGGCATTTTGAGTGAGAAAGCGGCAAACAGAGCTGATTCTACGAAGTTCAAGGTAGCAGACTTGCACACATTAGAGATATGTTGCTTGAAGAGAGAGTTGGGTCGAGTGTAACGCCGAGGCTATGAACAGACACCGATAGATTTATCTTGTTTCCATCAACATTCATAAAACTAGGGAGAGAATGAGTTCTGATAGTGTGTTTCGAAGCAATGAGGATTATTTCAGTTTTGTCTGCATTAAGTTGTAGTTTGTTACTGTGCATCCATGATTTAACATCGGAAATGCATGCTTGAGAAGAGGAGATTATTTCATGAAGCTGACTGAGATGGGCAGAGATATACGGCTGGTTGTCATCTGAAAAGCTATGGTGAAGGAGAGAGTGTTGGCTGATAATGACCGAGAGAGGCTGGGGTGTATAGCACAAACAAAACCTGTCCCAGGACAGATCCCTGAGGGACACCAAACTGAGTGCTCTTGCTGGAGACTAAACACCTTTCACTGAAACAGTCAATGAAGAGAGCAAGGAAAGACAGAACCAGAACGATGAAGAGAACCAGGAAAGGACAGAACCAGAACGATGAAGAACCAGCAAAGGACAGAACCAGAACGATGAAGAGAACCAGGAAAGGACAGAACCAGAACGATGAAGAGAACTAGGAAAGGACAGAACCAGAACGATGAAGAGAACTAAGAAAGGACAGAACCAGAACGATGAAGAGAACCAGGAAAGGACACAACCAGAACGATGAAGAGACCAGGAAAGGACAGAACCAGAACGATGAAGAGAACTAGGAAAGACAGAACCAGAACGACCAAAAGAAGT
>JADBJO010030519.1:15000-17797 GCA_016801955.1 Conus betulinus | reverse complement strand
CAGAGCACAATATTCAGTTACATTAGATGCTATTTTGGTTTAATGGAATCAAAAGCCGTTTAAAAATCTATACTCTGCAACGTAACAGGCATTGTGTACATTTTCACTTTGTCAAATATTTAAAAAGGATAAAGTAGACCATGTAATTATCAGAAATTACTCCTATTTATCTGTTCAAAATATAACATATTTGATCTCCATGAACGATCTAAGGCAATTATTTCGTATTCCATCTGCTTTGTAAGACGATCCTGTCGTATAAACTATTCATTAGAATGTCTTTTTTTATCTATCCAGGTTCGTCATTGTTTGCAAGACATAGAACTATTTCCTTTTTCCGCACACAGGTTTCTGAAATCTGCATTTAGCAGTTGAATGATAAACAAGGTAACTCTTTTTTAAAACATAAACTCTGGCAAAACACATTACTTTCAACGGACAGAATCAGCACTTTTACTATTTCTCAGGATCTCCTGTTGATTCAAATAAAGGATTCCTTTCATAATTCAATGTGTAGTGTATTGTTTTTTGTTTCTCTTTCAGGACAGGACTCATTTCATAGTAAAATGACAACACTTAAGAGTCGGGCGTAGTAGTCGAACGGGTTAACATGCTGCTGACACTGACCTACCTGACACCAATCCAATTTTGTGCATGACTGTATGATATGCATTATACCCATGTTTGCTGCCAGGTCACTGATCAGAACATCTTTTACAGGACACAGATACAATTAAACCTTTCCAGGAGATAGTTTGTAGAAGTAATCAAACAGGAGTGGGGTATGTAACTCCAAAGCAACCCTGGCAACACGTGGGTAGCTTCATGACAGCGAGGACTGAGATCCGTTGAGATGGCTGTGGAAGAATAAGAAACAACAACACACATGTGCTTTCTGCGTGGCCTTAGGGTGCAGAGAGATCGGAAGGAGACGATTTCAGATGCCGTTTGAGAAGAGATAGGAAGCGGGTGGAATGTCCGCAGCACACAGGCGATTTCAACTGGCTTGGAAGGAAAGACAGGACTGGTCAAGACAGCACCTGCATCCAGTGTCCACGAACTTCTTAGTCCAGGGAGGACGAAGACAGGTGACCTGGAGACTGACCTTTGGGGAGACACCTGATGATCGAGGCACAGACACCACTCCACGTGCTGCTAATTCGGCTACTGTCTGGTGGGCTAGATCAGGGAATCGCAAATCTTGATTTAGGCTGTTGTCAAAACGTTTACAGTTAGGACTTGGTTCTAATTTTCATTCTTCATAGTTTGCTGTGAATGCGCATTTTGCAAATTTCAAGAAATATGCATGAACGTGTGTGTATGAGAGAGGGGATAGGGGTGGGGGGTGGATGGGGAGGGTGGCTGTGGGCGATCACGATATTTTGAAATGAGAAAGAATTTGTTGGACCAAATGTTTCTCTGCAGTGATTGTAAGTGGAAAAAAATTGAATGCAGTATTCCAGTACCATTATTTACATGTATTCATAGACAGCTTTTTCTTTTGTCTGTACAGAACTGTACACCACAATCGCCAAGAAAAGATTTTAAAGAAACTTGATAATGGAATGTAGGTAGGGACGAACCCATCAAAGTTTTTGGTCGAATCACTGTAATAATAGATCTTGATCAAATGAATTATCCTGGAGCTTGGCTTCTGAATAATATAGTTTAAATCAGTTTCACAAGAAAAGCATAACAACGTTTCCAAAGATATGATTTAAACAATCATATACAATGGTGGTTGTTATGTTAGAATACCTTCAGTTGTTTAGTCCATAGAACTGGGGGCTAACTAAACCAATTATGTTTGGTCTCACCACACCTTCGTCTGCAAACATAACGGAGATCATGTGTGAGACGTTATCTCTCTTTCTCAAGCTTGGTCTTCCCATGTGTGTAAGTTTCTCTGGCTCCATATTCCCCTTTGTCTGTGTTCCCCGGGTCTGTGTTTGCCGGTGTCTCTGTTCCCCCCGTTTCTATATTCCGCCTTTCCTCAGCAGCCCAGTTTATGTGTGTTCGTGTGATTTCGCCCTTTTGATTCTAGTAATAAAACGAACGACGAAATTCAATTGGCTCTTAGATGATTATGTTAGGTGTGAAGGTGATGGTGGTGGTGTGTGGGTGGGGGGCTGATGGATCAATAGCACGCTGCTAGTGAACTATTTTTTATCGTGTTTTACGCCCACATTTGAGATAGAGGAACAAAGACCAGGGGGAAATACACGACTGGGGTAACTCGGAGTCAAGGGAACATAGAGGTGGTGGAACACACATCCTGGAAAACATAGATCTAGGGAACATAGAGCTCGGCGAACGTGCTGCCAGGGGAATTTTGGACCAGGAGAACTTAGGTCTATGGAGATGTAAAACCCAGGAACACACATAATTGGGGAAAATATAACTGGAAAACATAGAAGTAGGGGGACATGGAGTCAGGGAAACGTACAGTTGGGGGAACATAGAGCTGGATGAACACACTGCCTAGGGAACATGAACCTAGGGGACATACGGTTAGGGGAACGTACAGCTAAAGGAACATGCAGCTTGGGGAACATAAAAAATAGGGGGATAGGAAGTCAGGTGAGCAGCTGGTAGAACATGCAGGCAGGGACCATAGACCAAAGGCGATACAGAGTTGGGAGAAACACATATGGTGGGGAAAGTTAAGTCTGGGGAACGCGGCCCTTAGGGAAAATAGAGTTGGGGGAACATACAGTTAGCGAAACATGGATCTTTGTAGAATTAGAGCTGGGGGACCATACAGCTAGGAGAAGATAGATCTAAGGGGACATAGAGC
>JADBJO010030519.1:0-10000 GCA_016801955.1 Conus betulinus | reverse complement strand
GTAAACCTGAAAACTGAAGTCTCCCTTCAACACGAAGCAGACCCGGCTGTGGTGCCCTAGACACAGCAGGCTGTCCTTCCTCCTGAGCCACAGCGATCAGCATGTGCTGAGTAACACAAGACCTTTTAGCTTCAGAACAAAACAACATCAGAAACATGTAGCTGAACTTCCTCAGACCTCCCACTGTTCAAGACTTCCTTGCCACAAGCAGCTTTGTTTGACAGAAAGTCAGGACCCTGAAGCCAGAACTTTGACTTCAACAACAGCTCCTCTGCTGAGATTCCATGGGTAAGTAAATCTGCAGGATTATCTTCGCCCAACAATGATTCCACAGTGCTGGACTAAGAAGAGACTGAATCTCAGCAATTCTGTTTGCAACAAAAGGTTTCCGCCTATATGGGTCACTCTGAATCCAAGCCAGAGTCACGGCTGAGTCTGTCCAACAGTGACAAACCACATCATCATCTAACTTCAAAGTCTGCCGCACATAGACCACCAAACGATCACAGAGTAAGGCTCCCAACAATTCCAGGCGTGGCAAACTCAGTCTTTTGAGGGGAGCTACTTTAGCTCGCGCAATCACCAGAGATGACTTCCAGGTTCCATCCTGCATCTTCACCTGTAAGTAGACACAAGCATCATAAGCCGACTGGGAAGCGTCACCAAAAGCTTGCAGCTGAAACACAGATATGTCAGTGCATGGAGCTCCTGTGTAATTCCGAGGAATTTTACACCTTTTCAGATGCTCAAGACCTTTGACCCATACTGTGAATTTTCCTTGTATGTTCACAGACACAATCTGATCCCAAGGTATCCCCAGCCTCCAAAGTTCTTGAAACATACATTTTGCTGTTATGATGAAAGGTGTGAGAAATCCAAGGGGATCAAAGAACTTTAAGATTAGGCTCAAGACTACCCTTTTTCGTGACACACAGATCACTATAAAACTGCAATTCCAACAAAGGAGAAACAATCCTGAGAAACCAATCATCGCATACCCAGCACTTTGAATGATTCTGTTCCCAAGACGTATCTTGAAATTCTCTGCAAAGTACATCAGCTACCTGTTCACTATTGGAACTCCCTTTTGACAGAGGATGCTTCTCTGAATGATCATCACCCCAGATAACCAATCATCCACATAGAGATTTTCAGAAAGCTCCTCAGTCACACGAGAAGGGGGGAACTGACCCAAATGGTATTTGGTGGTCGCATTGAGCAAGAAGGGACTGCTTGTGTTACCAAAGCGTACACGAGTGAATCTCATCTTTTTAATAACACCTCCATCATTCCAGAAGAATCGATGCCCATCCCGATCCTCATGATTCAACTGGATTTGAAGAAATGCTTTTGTTACATCAGCAGACAGAGCCACCTTCCATCGCCTGAACCGTACTAAAATCCAGGTAAGTCAGGTATCAGACTAGGACCTGTCTCCAAACAATCATTCAATGAAACTCCATTGAACCCTGTGGCTGAACCATCAAACACCGGACGAATCTTTGTTGTCAGACAAGACTCCTTGACCACTGGACGATGTGGCAAATAAAATACTGGGTAAGAGCAAACCATCTCATCTTGAGGAACCTCTTCAACCATGTTTTCTTTCAACATATCACAGAAAACTCATGATATCTAGATTCCAATTCAGGATCCTTACTGAGTTTATGACTCAAGTGATCCAAACGAGACCGAGCTAGCTTTTCATTGTCAAGAAGTGTGGGTCTCATATCCTCAGCCTTCCATGGAAGAGACACCACATATCTGTATTCAGAGAACTGAACCCTTTTGTTGAAATCATCCAACACCGGATCAACTACTGGAGACTCTTTGTCACATATGCCAACTGATTCCAAGTCCCAAAAATTATTCAGGCTGGACTCTGAAGTCTCCATGCAAAACAACTGATGAGAAATACCAATTTTGTCGGAGGCAACTTTGGTTCCAGGCAAAGGACCAGACAAAATCCAACCAAACACTGGCCACTGAGCAACCAGACCCTCAGACAAGAACACCATGTCGGGTGTTATCAGCTTCCAGTAGGCATCACGACTCACCAGAATATCCACCTTTACTTCACCATCCTCATGAACATCAACAAACTCAATGTTTTTGCCAAATGATGTCAGTACATTTTGAGGGATAGCTGGACAGTACATGGGAGCACAAGTAGTAGGAATCTCAGTAGTCCTCACAGACACATTTCCTTCAGACCCCTGTAAATTTACCTTGTACACATTCCTCTGTTCAGCATTGCTGATTTGATCATTGCCAAAGACAGCATAAGCTAGACTTTGAGACCCAACCCACTCAGGCTGAATTCTGTTCACTAAATCACTTGAAATGTAAGTTTTCATCAGACCCAGTGTCAAAGAAGATGACAGCTTCAGTGATTCCACATTTTCCATGCACTGAAACACGGGCAGTTTGTAACAAAACATGGGAAGCAGCCTTTTTCAGAGATAGTGTTCACACTTGACAGATTTGCATCATCATTTGACACAACTGTGTTAGATGTGGGTGTGGTTGTCCTAGACTGTACTGCATTGACATCAGTGTTGCCACTAGAGGGGAAATTTTGTCTTGGAACACACAGCAGAGCATGATGTTTTCCCTTGCATTTAGTATATTTTGCACAGCATTTTTTGTAATTGTGTCCCTTTGCGGTGTTCAGACAACCAAGCACGCACCTGCACGCCGTAAAACATCCTTTTGGTCCCCCACTGGTGCCTTGGTAATGCCATAACAACGTTCCAGTGTGTGGCCATGACGCTGACACATGTCCATCCAGAGCTGACAATGCATAACCAGGATATCAATTTGATGTTAAAATGAACTTTTTCTTTCCATAATCTTGGTGAACAGTGTTCAACAAACTATGGAACATATTACAAACCACACAGGGGTTTTGTAGAAAAAAGGATTCGAAGCCATCAACAACGGTCGTTAATAACTCTTTTATTTTCTATACTTCAACATGGGAGAGCTAGAAAAAAAAAAAAACTGGTCACTATACGTGGATGCAAAAACAACCAAAACAAATAACGTGATCTTCAACAATCAGTATATTGTGTTGACTGATTGACCGATTGATTGATTGACTAAATGATTAATTGATTGATTGACTGATTGCTTGATTGATTATTTGATTGATCGATCAACAACCGATTCGGTTCTCTTGTCAGCCAGTGTGGACACGTCATCCCATCGGCGGATGATGAGTCG
The DNA here is from genome assembly GCA_016801955.1 of Conus betulinus. Taxonomy (NCBI): domain Eukaryota; kingdom Metazoa; phylum Mollusca; class Gastropoda; order Neogastropoda; family Conidae; genus Conus; species Conus betulinus. The sequence goes on along the minus strand of JADBJO010030519.1, from coordinate 6,775 downwards.
TTGATGACACTCAGAATGTTGAGTAATTCCGGCTGTCCCTGCACAGCCACATCCAGATTGTCCAACCACAGCACCAACATCGGCCTCCACTGAGCAATCACTATAGAGTCGTCAGGAGGGACCCCCCCCCCCACCACCACCACCACCACCAGAGGAGATACTGCAATGCTGCTGAGACACTTTCATGGCGTTCACTAACGCCGGATCAGATCCAACATGTACAGAACACCATCAAACAAGCCCCCCACCCCTTCCCCTCCCCGCTTCCCTCGCCGACACTTTCTCCCCACCCACCTTTCCCTATCCCTGTTCCCCCACTACTGATGTCAGTGATGATTGCTCAGTCGCTGATTTGTGTCTGGAATGTGTTGACGGTTCTTTCATTACAATTATTTCTGCCACCTTATGCAAGTTTCCTCTTTTCCATCATTCTTTATCACCCTGACTTTAAAAAAAAAAAAAAAAAAAAAAAAAAAAAAAACCGTCCCTGCTATCCCTGCTATCATTTACTGTTCTCTCCTTGTAGACCGGTCTTTGTTCTAGACACTCATAAACGCTTATTTTTATAACAATTCATCATGTAACCACCTTCGGTTTTGTTTTCGTTGGTTTTTTTTTTTTTTTTTTAACTGATTTAATCAGGAGACAAAGTGGTGAAAATTGTGTGGATTGCCCAGGGTGTTGTCCAATATACAGTGTCGTTATATTCATTTGGCTTTAAAATACAGTTTTGTGGCCTTTATTTTTTTTTTTTTCTTATTTCATGTCTTTTTTTTCACCTGGAATGAAAACTCAAGGGTAAATGCCTGGAACTCTCAGCACTTCTTCTTTTTTTTTTTTTAGTGCATGCCATAAGAAGTGGATAGTCTAGCTACTATGTCATTACTTGCTTCCCCTGTATGTTGTTTTTCAGGATACAATTTGTTTTAATGATCTGACCTGATTAAGATATGCATTTGTAACCTTGGACGAGCTTGACAGCCCGGAAAAATGTCTATGTCGGGGGTATAATCAAAAGCAAATTTAAACATTAGTCACCGAGCTGGGGTGAGTGATTATCATTCTTTCCGGAGGGAGTCACCACGTCCACCTGATGAGAGTCCCCATGAATTTACATGCATACAATGTACGGAAATCTGCAAGGGAGGTAAGCTGTGTCAGTGCCCACATTCAACGAGAGTCAGAGCTGAAATTGCCATAGCATGGGGATGAAATGGTGCGCCTGCTTTGGAGACAGTCGAATATGTCGATATCCTGATCATTACCCTGGGTGCGCTTCAAATCAGTTATTTGACTCGCTAGATCGTTTTGCTTGACCCAGTAAGAGAGAAAAGTCAACTTTGTGCGATGAAAAAAAAAAACAGGCATTATCTTCCCCTGATTTCTCTTTCTGGAACGACCTCACCACGGGTATGGAAGTCACCACAAGAGCTTGGCATAAACGGCTGCAAAAGTGTGTGTGTGTGTGTGTGTGTGTGTGTGTGTGTGTGTGTGTGTGTGTGTGTGTGTGTGTGTGTGTGTGTGTGTGTGCGTGCGTGCGTGCGTGCGTGCGTGCGTGCGTGCGTGTGTGTGTGTGTGTGTGTGTCATTTATTTAACGTCTTTCCACTAATCGTGATATTAGATGAGAAAAAAAGTGCATGAGTAAGAGATAAGACTTGTGCATGTCTAAACTGTATGGAGTTCTACTATTCATGTACGTGTGTATACATATGGATGCTTAGGCGTGAAAACGTATGTGTATTTGAATGTAGGAAGAATACATAGCTGCACTATTATAATAAAAAAAAAAAAATCAAACAAAAAATTATAATCATCACCCCCCCCCTCTCCCCTCACCCCATCTCCTCTTCTAGCCCCTCCATCACTTCCGCATTAAAAAAAATGATTATAAATAGTGACCAACTGGACTGTTCTCTAGACTTACAAAAAAGTCATAGGCCAAAGCTGCTGAATCGAATATACTACGCGAGTTATTCTGCGATAAAACTGAATGAATATCTTCAAGCTTTGACATGAAAGAATATGATTAGGAGATATTTTGCATCCACAAATGCAAACTATATTTTTGACATATTTTTTTTTGAAAGCATCAAACTTTCCATCTATACATTAAGGAAAGTATTTTTTTTTTTAGTCGTAATAAAGTTACCTTTTATATTTTGAATATTAAAATGGTCTTGGTGTTTTGACGTTTCACTTCATTTTGGAAAACATTCCAAATGTGCGACCTTAGTAGGCCATAATGCTCGTGCAAGGAAAGAGGAAAATGAAGGTATTCAGACTGAGAACCACACTTAGCGCCATGTTTAGCTGCCCTGTCTACCTTTTCGTTATAGTATAAAGAACAGTGAGATGGTATCCAACAAACGTTATCTGGGTGCCCCTTACAATTAGCATGTGTAATAAACAACTGATTTCCATAATCATTTCTGGATGGGTGTGCAGTTGTAAGGCTTGTAATGCCTGCAAAACTGATTTAGAATCTACACAAAAAGAATCTGAAATGTAGTTTGAGGGAGTTGATCAAATAATTTAGGGCCATAAGTATTGCTGTTAGTTCTCTCTCTCTCTCTCTCTCTCTCGTCGTGCTCTCTCTCGTCTCTCTCTCTCTCTCTCTCTCTCTCTGTGTGTGTGTGTGTGTGTGTGTGTGTGTGTGTGTGTGTGTGTGTGTGTGTGTGTGTGTGTGTTGTGTGTGTGTGTGTGTGTGTGTGCGTGCGTGCGTGCGTGCGTGCGTGCGTACGTGCGTCTGTGTGTGTGTGTGTGTGTGTGTGTGTGTGTGTGTGTGTGTGTGTGTATGTATGTCTGTGTGTGTATGTGTGCATGCAATCTAGTTTCATTCTGGTCTCAGACTACAAGGTGGGACACGCACTGTACTCTCCTTTTGTCCGTTCATAATCCAACCCAGCGTCAGCCTGGCCCCTGACACATCTGTACTGTTAGTCCGGAAATTTGAGCAACAGTCTGTCAGAAGGGGACAAAACTCTACCGTGTGGTTCCAGTCGTCTCACAAAACCCGTTATCCACAAAACTCAGAACAGGAGGTAGTTGGATTAAAAAAAAAATCCAACGAGTAAATGCCTTTGATGTGTTTCGAACTGATGACACTCCAGCCTGCACGTGCGCGAACCACGGAGCAATAGAGAGCTTTTCCTCTTTCTCTGGGAACACTCGGAGTCTGGTGTAGAACCGGGTGGGCAGGTCTTGTGTCATTGGATGTCTGTGTCAGACATTGTTCACCACAGCTCTTGAAGTGTCGTCTACACATCACGGACATTGCTGCAGGCGGCCTACACTGTTGTTACAGCGCAAAGTGCTACAGTCTAAAGATTTGTCGCGAATCGCATGGAAGGTGGTCAGTGCCTCTGAAATGTCGCGAGGCTTCACAAAGCAGGAATTCTCTGCGAGGGGTCGCCAGGTTCTGTCATGACAGCGATAGTACGAGGGGAGGAACGTCAAGATTAGTTGCAATTTGCAGTGAATCGAAAAGATAGCACACATATGGTCAGGTTTTTGTGTGCAATCTTTTTGAAGAGATAAAAGTGTAGTCTCTAGCTCTCTCTCTCTCTCTCTCTCTCTCTCTCTCTCTCTCTCTCTCTCTCTCTCTGTCTCTGTCTGTCTGTCTGTCTGTCTCTGACTCTCTTTCTGTCTGTCTCTGTCTCTGACTCTCTCTGTGTCTCTGCCTGTCTGTCTGTCTCTGTCTCTCTCTCTCCCTTCCTTTCTCTCTCTCTCTCTCTCCCTCCTCCCCATTCTCTCTCTCTCTCTCTCTCTCTCTGATCTCATTCCCCTTCCCCTTACTACTCCCCCTCCCCCCCTTCTCTCTCTCTCTCGTCCCCCTCCCTCTCTCACCAATGTACAGCGATGAAATGTATGCGAGTCTTGTCCAAACTAAAAACACACGAATTCCAAAGGAAATCTGCGTCCAAATTGATCGCCTGACTGAAAAAGAGTCATCTCACTATGACACGGATCAAGATTTGTCACAACCTGTAACAAAGAGTGGGAGCGCCAAGCGTTGGGGACGCCTGCCACATTTTGTCACATTTGTCACATAGAACGGTGGACTGCTGTCTACAGACATCATTGCTGGCCACTGTTTCGCATTTACACAGAAGTGGTCAGATTTTCCACTGGTATCTGGTTACTCACCACATCGAATCACACTTTAAAACAAGCAAAACAGGCACGCCCACACATTAAGTACTTCGTCTTGTACTTAAGGAAAGTAAACAAACAAACAAACAAACAAACAACAACAACAACAACAAAACACAAGCAAAAAGAAAAACTCACAGGCATGAACACTCTATCAAAATCATAAAAAGGAATTTTGAACACAAAAATAAACAATACTCTTAAAACTGAAAGGCAGGAAGATAAAAGACACAGCTTACATTGCCCAGTTGTAACAAAGGATAACGTTCCATAAAAAAAAATACATAATTTTGAGCAGACAGGCTATCAATGGGTGAATTATCTCAAAACACAGACATGAACATTCTGGGAAGAGGAACATAAAGATATTGAATGCAAAGTTAAATCAAACTAGTCTTCAATTGAGATGTTAGGAAAATAAACGCATGGCCTATGCAGGTCAGTAATCAGAGGTACAGGTCCATACAGATAACTAAAAAAGAAATATTCCAAAGTTCCAACAGCTGGACACCATTGTACTAGCCTGATTGGGTTTTGAATGATTGCAGAACATGCAAAACAAAAATGATAATGAATGCACACAAGCATGCCTTCAATTTCCGTAAGGAAAATGGAGCAAAATATTGTTTGTCTGTCAGCAAGGTAAGCTTATGCGAAAGTTACTAAACCACAGCTTCGACAGAAGTTGCAGAAGTTGGCAAGAATACGGAATGGTCCATGGGTGAAACTTGGAAACACGGTTGGTTTGATCAAGATTGCAGGGTAGCCGAAACCAAACTACGTAAAATATTCAGAACATTTTTTGAAATCACTTGATAAAGATGACAGAGCATTGTTCTGTATGGCAAGAAGGGAGTACAGAATTTAAATGAAAGAAAAGCGAAAGAATACAATGATTTGTTATTGAATGACCTTATGTCCTCAGTCAAAAATTATCAGTTATTCTGGAATGCTATACACACGATCTAAGGAAAGACATCACATCCTGTGAATAGCACTGCACTGCAAGACTGGTTCTTACATTTTAAGAATTTGTTAGAAAAGAGTGAGCAAGAGTCCACAGTGATCAATGAGGCGATAAAGAGTGAAGAAAATACACATGATAGACTAATCTCCAGAGAAGATATATCACTAGCTATTAAGAAATTGAAACATGGTAAACGTGCCAGACCTAATAGTATTATAGAGGAGTCTGTCCTAAGCTTTTCATGTAAACTGTTTAACGTTCTGCTTAATTCTAGGATTTATCCCGAAGACCGGAAAGAATCTGTAACATTGACCTTGTTTAAGAAGGGTGATGCAAATGATGCAAACAATTATAGAGGTAATTCTTTAAAAAAAAATATGCAGTAAACTCTCTATAGTTTCGTCTTTAGTAACCAATTACATGAACGGATATTTCGGAATGATATAACGGGAGAACATCAAGCAGGATTCAAGAAAGATTATTCTGCAATTAATCATATGTTTAGTCTAGTATAGTAGCCGCAGTTGAAAAACAGTTCGTAAATAATCGAAAGTTGTATGTTGCATTTGTGGATTTTGAAAAAGCCTTCGATTCAGTTTCACGAAATGTGTTATGGGCTATTCTTGTAAGGAATGGAATTAAGGGTAATCTGTATCGTTGTGTAAAGAGCATGCATTGTGAGGTGAAAGCTAATATCAGATCTTGAGCAAAATTATCCGATTTTGTCATTAATACTAGAGGAGCTAAGCAAGGGGATGTTTGCAGTCCAGTTTTGCTTTTTTTTGTTCATAAATAAATTAGCTTTGAAAATTACTCCAAATGGAAGCCATGGTATAATCTGTGACTTTTGGTGCTTTTTGTCTTTTTTTTGTGACGATATGATCTTATTGTCTACAACTGTCATTGATCTTCAAAGACAGCTGAATACCTTGTACTTTGCTGCAACCAGATTAGAATTAAAAGTAAATGTGAATAAGACCAATATTATCGTTTTCGTAAAGGTGGGTATTTGGCACGAAGTGAGAGCTGGAGATATGGGAGCAATATATTGTTAAAATCAACAAATATAAGTACCTCCAATTTTATTTCACAACCTGATTAACTTCACTTTTGGATATCAAGATATTGCAAATAGAGCAAAGAGAGCAGTCACAGTAATACTTCATATCTCATATAAGAAAACCTAACACAGAGTAACTTTTATTCAAGCCTGGGACAGCCTTTTAAACTTTTAAACTTTAAAAAGTATTTCGAACGAAAATTAAAAAAAAAAAAACACGATAAAACCCACCAGTAAGAAAGAGAAAGCAGGCAAAATAAAGAAAAATTTTAAACTATCCTGGTAAATACCATCGTAAAATTTTGTTAGCACCTCGCACTTTTATAGCATGTTGTGTCTCCATACACCGAAACGTGTACACATATGTACTCTCCCGCTGTTCTCTAAACACTCAGCGAGGACAGTTCCGATGACTCACATTCATCTATAATGTACATATTCTTTCTTCCTATTTTTCATTTTCAGCTTCGTCCCATAGAAAAATCTCTAACTTGCTGGTGATTGTTTGTAGCTGTATCAAGAACAACATAGATACATAAACACACACGGACCGTCCACGCAGAAAAGCACACAGACAGAAAAACAAACAACTACA
>JADBJO010030518.1:0-17798 GCA_016801955.1 Conus betulinus | reverse complement strand
CGACTAAACAAAAAAGACAGAGAGAATGAGCAAGAGGATTACCAGATTTGCCATCTGTATGTATTTTATTGCCTTTAACTACGTGGTCAAAGTAAGAATATTTTTTTATAACCGACTCACAATGAGTTCTATGAGGTCTGTGGCTGAAGATTACATTTGGTATTATTTGAAAAAAAAATGGGATTTCTGGGCCAAAGAAAGACTACGTTACATGCAGTGAAGTTCAAACCGCCATGAGACGTCTTTGTGACAACATAGAACGCAAATACTTTGAAAACAACAAATTGATTTTGAGTGAAACAACATTTCAGAGTTTCCAGTGTGTGGCAGACGAGCTTTTTCGGGGTGGTTTGAACTGGGGGAGGGTTGGAATGTACTTTTACTACGCAGGACAGTTTGCTTTACATGCTTTCCTAAAGTCTCCCCGAATACAGGATTGTGTATTCTGTCATTGACTGGGTGCAACTTTACGCCGAGCGAGTCCTCCAGCCTTGGATAATGCAAAACAACGGCTGGGCTGGTTTTGTACAATTCTGTAACTGTTTAAACGATGATTGGGCAGCGGGGTGGAATTGGACTAAAATTACTATAGGCGTTGCAACGCTGGCAACCGTCATGTTGTTATCATTAACAGCAATGCGCAGTAGAGAGAGGAGAGAGAGAGAGGAGAGAGAGAGAGAGAGTAGTGGGTGCATCGCACTTGATGATTCTGTGAATGATTCGTGCGGAAAACCCCACTTAAACGGGAACCAATCGCCGTTGCGCAATTTTTGTATTCCGTATTCCCTGATTAATCCACAACCTGTTCCCTTGTCTTCGGCTTGATTGTAGAATAGGTATAAATTTTAACTGCACAGCCTCCCTCGGCATTGCCCCCGCTAGGATTTCTTTCCGTAAAGGCGTTTCTTCAATGTCTCCAGTGAAGGTGCACCCTGAAGAGTTTCTCCGATCGCTCCCCTGGTCTCCTGTTGCTTTGAGAGTACAAACAAAACCAATTACTAAAGGGCGCGCGGACCATTGGAAAACATTTTATAGTGATATTCAAACTAATCTCAACAGCCTTTCACATTTTGGAATACCTTCACAAAACGGTGAGTGGTGTTTTTATTACATTTGGGTTTTGTTTGAAAACTCAGAGTTAGCCGGAATTGTTTTTTTCCACAAAAATTTCAAAAAGAGTACCCTCACTGTCAGAAATTTTTTTCAAATACTGTCACTGTTGAAAGTTCAGTGAAAGAGAAAAACGGACTTGGCTACCAAGTTCTAGCAGTCAGTAAACTTCTTCTTTCAATTTTCTGCCGGTTACTGTCTGAGCTAGAAGAAGTTCAAGAGGAAAAAGGCCTCGCAGAGTTAAAAGACGGGTTTAGACGTATTTTTCTTTGGACTTCCGGAAGACTTTGATATCTTTACGGAAAAGGACAAAGAAAGGTCAAAACAGCACCGGAAGAAAGGCGCGGTGTTTAAAATTGAAATTAGCTCGGAAAGTGGGCCAAGCAGTTTGGTCGGGTGAGGCTTGGCACAAATACATCTGGCCAAAAAGTAGTGACCGTGGTGGCTTTAATAGAATAGGTAAGTGGTGGATATATCCACCCGGTTTTCAAAGTTTTAATTTTTAAACTTTTCGTATGCAACAACGGATGATGTAAACCATCATACGTCAGCCGTTGTTGCCATTGGCCAGTCAAACGCGCGGAAAATATCACAAACCACAGGAGGAGGAGAAGGAGGAGGAACAGGAGGAGGAGCAGGAGGACGAGGAAGAGCAGGAGGAGGAACTTGCTAGGGTCCCCTCCATGGAGGCAGGAAGCGCCTCTACAGGATACGAGCCCATTTCTCCTTATAGACAAGAAGATGATAACGAGGACATTGAGGCCTTTTTTTCGATTATTAGAAGACCCCGTATCAAGCGCCCCAGACCAAAGCCCCACCTGCAGCAGCCCAGTATCCCCTCCTCCCCCGGCCCTGCTGCGGCCTGGACCCCCATAGCAACCGTCCCCCCGCTTACAGCGGCCCAGGGTCACTCCTCATGGGAGCGACCCGCTCCCATGAGGAGTGACCCTGGGCCGTCGTCCGCAAAATGGCCGCGGTACCTCCGCCCGCGCTGGCAGGACCGGCGTCCCCCGAATCATCGCTCCTCCCCTACGTGCTGGACCCCCCCCCATCAACAACCCAGGAGCATGTATGGGCGTATGAGTCGGCCCCGGCGCAGTCCCAGCACCAGGCCGCCCCTATGCTCCCCCCGCACCCTCCCTCCCGACCCCATCATTCGTGGAGTCGGCCCCGGCGCAGTCCCAGCACCAGGCCGCCTCCCATACCCTCCCCGCATCCTCCCCCCGGCCCCGGCCCAGTCCAACCCCCTCCGTGGGATCGGCGCATGTCAGCCCACGGCGCAGTCCCCAGCACCAGGCCGCCCCCCTATGCTCCCCCCGCACCCTCCCTCCCCGACCCATCATCAGTCGGCCACGGCGCAGCCCCAGCACCAGGCCGCCTCCCATACCCTCCCCGCATCCTCCCCCCCCGGCCGCCGGCCCAGTCCCAACCCCCTCCGGGATCGGCGCATGTCAGCCACGGCGCAGTCCCAGCACCAGGCCGCCCCCTATGCTCCCCCCGCACCCTCCCTCCCGACCCATCATCAGTCGGCCACGGCGCAGTCCCAGCACCAGGCCGCCTCCTATGCTCCCCCCGCACCCTCCCTCCCGACCCATCATCAGTCGGCCCCGGCGCAGCCCCAGCACCAGGCCGCCTCCTATGCCCTCCCCGCACCCTCCCTCCCGCCCAACAGCCAGCCGCGGCCCCGACCCATCATCACTCGGCCCCGGCGCAGCCCCAGCATCCGGCCGCCTCCCATACCCTCCCTTCATCCTCCCCTCCCGGCCCCGGCCCAGTCCCAACCTCCTCCGTGGCTGACATGCGCCGATGCCACGGCGCAGCCCCAGTACCAGGCCGCCTCCTATGCTCCCCCCGCACCCTCCCTCCCGACCCATCATCAGTCGGCCCCGGCGCAGCCCCAGCACCAGGCCGCCTCCTATGCCCTCCCCGCACCCTCCCTCCCGGCCCAACAGCCAGCCCGCGGCCCCGACCCATCATCACTCGGCCCCGGCGCAGCCCCAGCATCCGGCCGCCTCCCCATACCCTCCCTTCATCCTCCCTCCCGGCCCCGGCCCAGTCCAACCTCCTCCGTGGCTGACATGCGCCGATGCCACGGCGCAGCCCCAGTTACCAGGCCGCCTCCTATGCTCCCCCCCCGCACCCTCCCTCCCGACCCCATCATCAGTCGGCCCCGGCGCAGCCCCAGCACCAGGCCGCCTCCTATGCTCCCCCCGCACCCTCCCTCCCGACCCATCATCAGTCGGCCCTGGCGCCAGCCCCAGCACCAGGCCGCCTCCTATGCTCCCCCCGCACCCTCCCCTCCCGACCCATCATCAGTCGGCCCCGCCGCAGCCCCAGCACCAGGCCGCCTCCTATGCCCTCCCCGCACCCTCCCTCCCGGCCCAACAGCCAGCCGCGGCCCCGACCCATCATCACTCGGCCCCGGCGCAGCCCCAGCATCCGCCGCCTCCCATACCCTCCCTTCATCCTCCCTCCCGGCCCCGGCCCAGTCCCAACCTCCTCCGTGGCTGACATGCGCCGATGCCACGGCGCAGGCCCCAGTACCAGGCCGCCTCCTATGCTCCCCCCCGCACCCTCCCTCCCGACCCATCATCAGTCGGCCCCGCGCAGCCCCAGCACCAGGCCGCCTCCTATGCCCTCCCCGCACCCTCCCTCCCGGCCCAAACAGCCAGCCGCGGCCCCGACCCATCATCACTCGGCCCCGGCGCAGCCCCAGCATCCGGCCCGCCTCCCATACCCTCCCTTCATCCTCCCTCCCGGCCCCGGCCCAGTCCCAACCTCCTCCGTGGCTGACATGCGCCGATGCCACGGCGCAGCCCCAGTACCAGGCCGCCTCCTATGCTCCCCCCGCACCCTCCCTCCCGACCCATCATCAGTCGGCCCCGGCGCAGCCCCCAGCACCAGGCCGCCTCCTATGCTCCCCCCGCACCCTCCCTCCCGACCCATCATCAGTCGGCCCTGGCGCAGCCCCAGCACCAGGCCGCCTCCTATGCTCCCCCCGCACCCTCCCTCCCGACCCATCATCAGTCGGCCCCGGCGCAGCCCCAGCACCAGGCCGCCTCCTATGCCCTCCCCGCACCCTCCCTCCCGGCCCAACAGCCAGCCGCGGCCCCGACCCATCATCACTCGGCCCCGGCGCAGCCCCCAGCATCCGCCCGCCTCCCATACCCTCCCTTCATCCTCCCTCCCGGCCCCGGCCCGTCCCAACCTCCTCCGTGGCTGACATGCGCCGATGCCACGGCGCAGCCCCAGTACCAGGCCGCCTCCTATGCTCCCCCCGCACCCTCCCTCCCGACCCATCATCAGTCGGCCCCGGCGCAGCCCCAGCACCAGGCCGCCTCCTATGCCCTCCCCGCACCCTCCCTCCCGACCCAACAAGCCCCGTCCCAATTACAAAACTTATTAGCGGCAAGACGGGACAAATTTATGAATTAGAAGAATTTAGCAGATCAAGAAACAAAATATAAAGCATTATTAAGAGTCTACGAAGCCACCAGAAGTGGTTTTTCTTATAAAGGCACGTAGAGGGTGTGTGTGAGAGAGAGAGGTGTATGCATGCAAGAGATACACTCTGCGTGAGCGTGTGTGTATGCGCGCGTATGTGTGAAACGCCCACCCACCCCCACCTTATAGTCACCCATCTGAGTTTAGACTCCTCTTACGTATGGCTTGTACTGAAGAGGATATTGTTTAAAAAAAATTGCCATATACCTATACAAAACTTTTAAATTCCGGAGCACAGATTGAAATATATTTTTTGAATATGGAAAAGAGACTATAGTTATGTTTGGTTTCTGTATCAGAATGCCCATTTTGTTTAAAAGAATTCGGTCAGTGTGAAAGGAATGGTTGTTCTTGACCAAATCCTAGCACATGTTGAATATCCTAACGCCGCTTTCTAACAACACTTTTTTTTCAACCGATGTCGCCCAGTTTTTGTAAAAACTATCATAGTATATGCCTGTTCACGAATTCCAACTCGATCACAAAGATAAAGAAAGCAGAGAAGGGGCGTTTACAGTCGTACTCTGTACCGCTGCTGCCATCCTGCCTGCTGGCTGCGCAACCCTCGCCTAACCCATCGACATCAGCATCGTCAAGCCTTTCAAGGTAAATGAGACTTTAAGTTTAATGTGTGTGTGCAGGAAAGTATGCGAGTACGATTGTGTCTGCATGGGCTTGTGTATATGTGTCATCTTTGGAGTTGTACAGTTGAATGAAAATTTGTTCCATAATTCTCTGTAACATTCAATAGAATATCTGATAACGGTTTCCTAATTCCAATTGTGCAGGCAACGTGGATGGCAGAGTGCCCAGACCGCCCAGGATTGCGTCTGCATGGGCGTGTGTGTGGTCATCTTTTTGGAGTTGTATAGTAGAATGACAATTATTGCTCATAATTCTCTGTAACATAATTCAATAGAATATCTGACGGCGGTTCCTGATTCTGATTGTGCAGGATCGGTGTGCGCGACAGCTGGGTAACCTGGATGGCAGAGTGTCCACACCGCCCAATGCTGTCAGCAACCTGAGGAAGCCCACCCGCTAGGATGTCGTCAACTAGGTGGGGTGGGAGTTTGGGACGGCGTATTCCAGCCCGCCATGTCACTCTCACTCTCCACTCATCCCCCCCCCCGCCGGTGAAAAACGGCGCGTCTAAGAACAACTATGAGATCTTCAGAGCGGAGAGATTCAACACGGCCTTCTCTCAGTTGAGACGGCTGCTTCCCACCCACCCCCGGAGAAGATCCAGATCATTCGCCTGGCCATCCGCTACATCAAGCTTCTAAACGCGGTGCTGGACTTCTATCGTAACAAGTCTTCTAACCCTAACCCTAACCCTCAAAAGTTGAAGCACAACAGTCAGGTGGCAGCTAAACGTTTTCTTACTTCGTGAGCAGTCATTTCGTGCATTGCTGTATAATGTCTATGACTAACGGAAGCAACAGCTGTGGCACCATGTGAGCGATGAACACGTTGTCATTCCTTCAGGAGACAGCCTGTCACGATGTATCACTATCAGCCTCTGAACCCAAAACAGCCAATTGAAAGATTTTGAACAATGTGTCTCGTACATCCTGTTTTGCCATATGACTCGCAGATCGTATTTCGATGCCAAACACTTTGTATATAAGTATAATACAGTGTCGGGCGTTTTGTATAAGTATAATGCAGTGTCGGGCGTTGGTGATCAGTCATTTGTGCGTATCCTTGATTTTGAATGTGGAGGACTTGTGTTAGTGGGATCTTCACTTTGTTCAAGAATTCTAGCGTAACAAGTCTTCTAACCCTAACCCTAACCCTCAAAAATTGAAGCACAACAGTCAGGTGGCAGCTAAACGTTTTCTTACTTCGTGAGCAGTCATTTCGTGCATTGCTGTATAATGTCTATGACTAACGGAAGCAACAGCTGTGGCACAATGTGAGCGATGAACACGTTGTCATTCCTTCAGGAGACAGCCTGTCACGATGTATCACTATCAGCCTCTGAACCCAAAACAGCCAATTGAAAGATTTTGAACAATGTGTCTCTCGTACATCCTGTTTTGCCATATTGACTTGCAGATCGTATTTCGATGCCAAACACTTTTGTATAAGTATAATGCAGTGTCGGGCGTTGGTGATCAGTTCATTTGTGCGCATCCTTGATTTTGAATGTGGAGGACTTGTGTTAGTGGGATCTTCACTTTGTTCAAGAATTAGTCGGAAGAAAAGGCTATCAAAGACTGGATGAAGTTGTCATATGATCTCTCAAAAATGTCGTTTACCTGAAGAGGGAGAGAGAGGCGTGTGTGAGAGAGTGGGGGGCGAGAGGCGTGTGTGTCAGAGCGAGAGAAAGGGGGAGAGCGGGGAAAGAGAGTGTGTGCATAACTGAGAGAGTGATGTCTTAATGCCATTGATTAATATTGATTATGTACGCCGATGTTTGAAAATGTACGGATATATGATGCTGTTGTACAGAGAGAGAGGAGAGAGAGAGAGAGAGAGAGAGAGAGAGAGAGAGAGAGTGAGAGAGTAAGCGAAACAGAGGAGAGAGAGTGAGAAAGTCAGAGAGAGCAAGCGAGACAGAGGAGAGAGAGAGTGAGAAAGAATGAGGAGAAAGTGAGAGAGTGAGGAGAGATTGAGGAGAGTGAGAGTGAGTGTGTGAGAGAGAGAGAGAGAGAGAGAACAGGGGCGAAAGAAGAGCGAGCGAGAGAGGATGGAAAAGAGAGAGCGGGGAGAGACAGCGGGAGAGAGAGAACGTGAGAATGTATATGGCGCATATAAAATTGAATTTGAATTTTTACAAATCGCCTCGGGTGTGATATGTGCATGCGCGGTGAAGGTTACCTATTGTCAATGCGTGTGTGTTGAAGGCTACCTATTGTTCTGACTGTCTATCTTCCTGTATGAGCGTGCGCAGAAGGCTATTATTGTGTCAGTGTGTGTGTGTGTGTTTATGAGTGTTAAAGGATGCTTGTTCTGGCTGTGCTATTGATTGTGACAGTGCGTGTGTTGGCTGTGCTATTGATTGTGGCAGTGTGTGTTTGTTGAAGGATGCTTATTCTGGCTGTCTGTCTTCCTCTGTCTCTCTCCACCATTCTGTCTCTCTCCCTCTCTCTCCACCACTCTGTCTCTCTCCACCATTCTGTCTCTATCCCTCTCTCGCCACCACTCATTTCTCTCTCTCTCTCTCCCCCATTCTGTCTCTCTCTCCCTCTCTCTCTTTCACATACACAAACACATTACACTAGTTTACAGGTCATTTATTTTCTCTTACTCAAGACAATCACTCTCTTTCTCTCTCTTACTCAAGACTCTCTCTCTCTCTCTCTCTCTCTCTCTCTCTCTCTCTCTCTCTCTCTCTCTCTCTCTCTCTCTCACGCACAAGTCTCTAATATTAACATATAACATCCTTGTGTTACTCTCACATATCATACGGCTCGCTATCTCGCTTCTCTCTCTATCCGTCTTTCCATTTCATACACACAGACCCACAGGCAAGCAACATTATCCCTCTTGCAAGGGCAGTCTATCTCACCTTGTAAACAGCAGTCCTTTGATTATTACAAAAGTGTCTCACATACAGCAGGAAGCTAAGTGTCATGGTAAACGTAAAACACAATCAATAACACACAAGTCGTTTATAACCCAGTTATAACGGCATTATTGACTGCTTGTGGGCTTGGGACGAGCGGGGCGACGAGTGTTTCTTTTTACCCTACGCGAAGCCGCCCTGTTCAAGGTATATATGTTCTGTACAATTCGTTGCACAACTCCTTCGGGTAACTCCGAGAATGAGCTTGAATTAGTTAGGTTGAAGTGATGTAGATTGAACACCCCGGATCCTTTGGGCGCATCCGTCCCCATATATCTGTCTCTCGTGGCCATGGCAGCGGCATCGTTTAGCAAGCTACCTTGAACCATGCGATTCAGGATAGCATTTACTTCATTAAAACCGGGTAAAATGTCAGGCATGGATTTATGAAAAGAACTCTTTTGCACTAATACGCTTGGAAATCTCCTGCGCCTCTCGCAGAACAGTGGCGTTATCCATTCCTGAGAGATCTTCGAAGGACATGGCAATTTCGTGGCTCAGCCGATTAAACTCCTCCTTCACCAACGCGGAGCGAATGTCGGCGCGTAGGTCAAGCTCCTCTTTAGCCGCATTGCGGGCCGTCTCCAAAAAGCCCATCTGCTGACATTTTGCTAGTTCTAGGCGACTGAGGAGGAAGTTTTTAAAAACGTCAGCGATGCCCGGGTTTTGTTTTTTTTTGGAGTTGTAAGTCAAGATTTTTTTCCTCCTCCTCTAGCAAGTTGCGCATCACGCTGGCCGTACTCTGCGCTTTAATGATGTTGACAGGCAGCGTCCGGCATACTGGACACGGGTCAACCGCTTCGCCCATAATGCGTCGGCAACAACTATAACACATAACATGGTTGCAGGGATCCATGGTCATGGGGTAGTGGGGACCGTCGTCGTAGACGTTATAGCATATGTTGCAGATACTGGTTTTGCACATCTGGGTAACAGAGGGGACAAAACTAAAGACTTCTCTTCGCATTTCGCCTGCATCCTCGTAATAACGACCTCACTGTCTAATCCATCGGGAGGGTCGATGTTGTCCCAGATGTGATAGGCCATAGCGACGCGCTGGGATACTGCTTCCAAATCCTGGGGGCTTGCAGAGCCGGCTTCTAGTTCCAAAATTATAGTATCCCCGTCTTCGTCGTCTGTCACGTAGTGGGCGATGGTGGGGACGTAGTTAGACATGGTTGTCTCCCTTGGTCAACAAGAGAAATATGCTTAACATACAAGAACTGGAAAATTTATAAGGTTTTTTCTATTTCTCACGCTATTCTTCTTCCCTCTTCCGTCTTCTTTCTTTTCCGTCTTGTTTATTCCCCCCTCCCCTCTGTAAGTCAATAAAAGCTTTCTGGTTTGAAATGTGGGCGAGTTGCTTAGTCCAGAAGTTCTTAAAAAAAAAAATCATGAAGAAGGCAAAAACTTTGCCTAAAAACGTTGATGTGCCAAAAACTATACCGAATGACAAATCGCTAGCACCCCCCCACCACCCGAGGACGACGATGACGATATTATAAGATTTTTCTGGGATATTGAGCTGCAAAAGCCACTTCCCCATAAAGGAAAAACAAAATTCTAAGCCGATGTCACCTCTTGACAAAGAAAAGAAGGAGGAGAACGACTAAAGAGAGGCGGGGGTAGACGTTATTATCGTACGGGGGGGAAGGAGGACCAAAAAAAGGACTATCTTCCCCATTGGGGGGGAAGAAGGACCAAAAAAGGAGTGTCTTCCCCTATTTTCCCTCCCATCCTTTTTTTTCTCCTCTAGTTAACAGCTCAAATAGCGGTGGCAGGTGGTCAGTGGAGAGTGAAACCATGAAAGTTCTGAACGGAAACCCGCGTGAATCATTCTCCGGGAGTATGATGATTATACTAGCTATTTTGTTCTTCGTGTTTACGGGGCAGTGGCGGTTGACGGCTGTGATTTTAGCGGTGATGTAGACACGGAAAGCCAGCGGGTGACAATGATCTGTCGATGTCCCGTCAGCAAGAACAGGTGTCCACACTGCACTAAAAGAATCCAGGTAGTGTACATCGAACCCGCCGTGGAAACCGGGCCCTGGACAGTCACTGAACTGTCCACTACCCCAACACGGACACCAGTAGAATATATGTCAGAAACAGTACGTATAGATTCAGACTTAACCAAAACTACTCTGAAGTCGGTTATCTTCCTAGAGAACTTAAATTCAGTGTATAACACAGGGAGTGGACTACTCAAAGCGTGTCCAAAACAAAAACCTACGTACTGGCGATTGATTTTTCAGAGAATGTAAACTTTATCACACCCAAAGAAGTTACCATCGCTGATCCTGTCACAGCCAACGAAATGAGCATCCTGAATCGTACCACTGCCAAAGAAGAAGCTACCACCGTGAATCCTACTACTGTCAAGGAAGAATTTACCACCGAAGTTTGCCACCGTGAATCCTACTACTGCCAAAGAAGTTACCACCCTTGATGCTACCCACTGTCAAAAAGAAGAAGTTACCCTCACGAATCCTACCGTTGCCACCCTCGATCCTAAAAAAAACACGACTGCGATTTTACCAGCAAAATACAGATGGAGAGCCAGCGGGTAATGCTAAGTTGTCGCTGTAGGATCAGTGTAAACAGATGTCAACGCTGCACTATGAAAATCCACGACCTGCACATTAAGCCCCTGGAAGCCACGCCCTGGATAGTCCCTGAACTATCCAGTACTCCCAAAAGAACACCAGAAGATTATGTTAGAAACAGTACCTACGGTTTCGCATTCGACCAACTTATTCTGGAGTTAGCAGTCATCCTACCGGAGTAACATTCGAATGTCACGTACAGGGACTGGACTATAGCTGGCATGCCAAAGACCGGGATTATTTGTTGACAATTAACTTTTCCAATTACTACAATGCCAACTTTTCCAATACAAGCTTTTTGAGGATCGATGGAGCAAAGATCAAACCCACTACGGTTTTAACCAGATATCTGACACCCAAAGAAGAAGAAGCTACGACAACTACTACCAAAGCAACGAAAGTTCTTTTTGTATTTAAAATCCCACCCCTACTGCCTTTCATCTTGTTCTGTTGCCTAACTTTTTTGCCCCTTCTGATGTTCTGTTGCTGCTCTACTGTTTTTCTTTCGCCAGCCTCTCCCAGAATAATTAACACGTGGTGTATACACGCTCGTATTGGGAAAAAAAAAGAGGGGGGGGGGAAACAATTTTCTTCCTCCCCCCAATAAATAAAATATAGATACGAGACACTGTAGCAGTCTTACAGTGAGACACTCTAGCAGTCTTGCAGTTAAAAGACAATGTTCGCATTTGTAAATCTTTTATTCTTCTTCTTGGCGGTTCCCGTGGTTTCAATATATTATCACGGCCACGCCTGTAATTTTGATATTATGCGCAAAAAAAAATATATTATTTTTCTGCTGTGTACTCACGCTTTTAATTATCCAGATCGGACAAAACAAAATGTCACCATCCACGTACCGTTGCATACTACTAATGTTCGACTTCGTACCATCAAAACATTAGAATCATCTCTTTATCCGGGCGACAGCATCGTTGCTGCTGCTTTTAAAGCTATGATATATTTTAGTAATGTTAGTAAAGTACTACCCTTTAGCTGCGAATATACTGCCTTTGATTCAGATGGTTTAATTAACGAGTCGTGTCCCTTAGAATTGGTCTTACCCCCCGAAACGTTTATACTACAAGGAGAAAAGATTGTAGAAATCGAACGAGAACAGATATTAGACCAACGGATACCACGACAGAAAATGCTAGGCCAACGGATACGACGTCGGACGATATTGGGCCAAGGGGTACCACAACAGAAGATACTGGGCTGAGGAATATAACGGAAAATACTAGACCGACAGCAACAATAAAGGATACTCCAATGTTGACTATATCAAGAAATAGAATAACACCCCCATCGGAAGCAGCAGCAGCAACAACAACAGCGGGGACAAAGAAGAGCTGCGACAGTAGAATAGAGAAGATAAACCTAATCCTGAGAATTGTTGTAATTATTATGATTAGTTTAGTAATGACTGTATTAGTATTGTACAATGTAATTTCTGAACTTTGTAAATTACGTCTATTCAAAAAAAAACCCAGTAACTGTGTAAATTACCTTAACACTTTGCAGTAAATTTGTCCAGAAATGCCATCCAAAAACAGTAACTTTGTAAAATCCCTTAAAAATTTAGGGAATAGGTAAAAACCCCCGAGTGAAACGGTAATTTCACCTATTTACTGAAAAATTTTAGCGATTTTATAAACTCCCTTGTTTTGTAAATTCACTGTAACATATATATATATATATATATATATATATATATATATATATATATATATATATATATATATATATATACGCGCTCGCGCACACACACACACACACACACATACGCACACACACACACACACACACACACACACACACACACACACACACACACAGAAGGCACACTAACTCAAGGATATACACATGCGCATGCGCGTGCGCGCACACACACACACACACACACACACACACACACACACACACACACACACACACACACACACGCATACACACACATGCATGCACGCACACATACACACACACACACACACACACACACACACACACACACACACACACACACACACACACATACGCACATTCGTGCGTACGCGCGCGCGCGCACACACACATCATCAACCCTCCCCACCCATTCTCAGACCCTATCCCCCCTCCCAAAGTGTCCTATTGTATTCTACTCTAGACAAGTAAATCGTTACGAGTCCCAACATACACACTACACGAGGTACAAAATCACAATTTTCTGTCTCTATCTTTGTCTTTTGTCTGACTCACTCTCTCCTTTTCTCTCAATCGCGAGGCGCAAAAGCCGTAATGAAGAAATGTTCATTGATTCATTTATTTATTTTCTCTCACTCTCTCTTTCTCTCTCTCTCTCTCTCTCTCTCTCTCTCTCTCTCTCTCTCTCTCTCTCTCTCTCTCACACACACACACACACACACACACACACACACACACACATGCGCGCGCACACACACACACACACACACACACACACACACACACACACACACACACACACACTCACACATACACAACGATACTCTGCCCATGCACCATGGCGCACACACTCACACCTGCTCGCATGTGCACGCACACACACACACACACACACACACACACACACACACACACACACACACATATATACACACATCAACGCACACACACACACACACACACACACACACACACACACACACACACATACACACACACATTCACTCACACACACACAGACACACACACACACATTCACTCACACACACACTAGACATTCACCACACTTATCATGCCCCACTTTCTCCCCCATGTCAAAAATTAGCGTGTGAAGGTCACCTATCTTTTGTATCATCCAATCATCAGCCAGTATGTAGACAACAATCTGCTTTCCCCCTCCTTCATCCTCCTTTCTTACCATACCACCCTTCATCCCTACCCAAGCCTCCTCACTTTCCTCATACCAAGTACTGTCGTATTCTATACAGATATAGACCACGTTGAGCTAAAAGCTATCAAAGACCACCCCTCCCCGACCCCGCTCCCCCCCCCCCCCCCCACTTCACTGTCCCTGCATTTCATCAACCAACCCCTCCCACCCATTCTCAAACACTATCCCACCTCCTAAAGTGTCCTATTGTATTCCACTCTATACATGTGAATCGTGAATCCTTCGCTCACCCACGTTTTGAGTCTGAACATACACTTCACGAGGTACAGAATCACAATGCTCTGTCTCTATCTTTCTTTTCTCTGACTCTCTCTCTCCCCTCTCTCTCAGTCATGAGGGGCAAAGGCCTTGATGAATAACTCTTCATTCATTCATTCATTTCATTCATTCATTCTCTCTCTCTCTCTCTCTCTCTCTCTCTCTCTCTCTCTCTCTCTCTGTCACACACACACACACACACACACACACACACACACACACACACACACACCTCAGAAGCTTGAGTTCCCACACAAATAACATCAGCATAGCCTGAGGAGAAATGAAGTTTGTTTTCTAAGGCAGCCATGTTCAGGTACACCAGGATATTGTCATGAGAGAGAGAGAGAGAGAGAGAGAGAGAGAGAGAGAGAGAGAGAGAGAGAGAGAGAGAGAGAGAGAGAGAGAGAGAGGTGGATGATGGTGGGCATGATGATGGTGCTGGAGAAGAAAGGTAATGGGGAAATTTAGAGGCCAGTTATCATTATCGTCGTCGTCATCATCGTCGCTGACACTGTCATCATCATCATCATCATCACCATCATCATCATCATCATTATCATCTTTGTCGTGTCACCATCATCGTCATTTTGATCATCGTCATTATCGTCATCGTCGTTTTGGTCGTCGTCATCATCGTCATCATCATCATCATCATCATCATCATCATCATCATCGTTATTGTCATCAAAACAGTGTTCATCAGCATGTAGTGTGGGTGTAAGAATAGCTTTACACTGCACATGGCACAGGTGTTTCTTTGCTCCCAAGGGATGCACATTGTTTGCTACAGGACAGAGAAAGCACAGATTGTTTGATCGATTTTGCTCATGAGGGGAAACGTGGGAGTGTGAAAAGCATGCGAGAGACGTTTTACCAGTGAGATGAGTGTTAATGTAGGCCATAACCTGAGGCAGAAAACGACAGTGAAGAGTTTTGCAGTCTGACAGTGTTGAAATATAGATCAAAATTACTGTGGCGTTTTTCTTAATGAGAATATGAAGGCTGAAATATCCCTTTATTTTTGCATTTAATACATTTTGCCTACTATGTCCTCGCTCATTTATGCTACAGTGTCCTAAACAGCTAATGGGTTGTGATTTGCTTGTGTGATATGAAACTTCAATATAATTCTAGGCAAAATACCCTGAGTGCACTACCCTTCTATCTCCCAGAGCTCCAAGAGAGTTTCAGTGGCACAAAACATGGTGTACAGAGAAGGAGAAAGGAAAGCTGAGGGGAAAAGGGAGACATTAATTTCATGACATCAAACAATAAACAAGTAGGGTAACTCTTGTTCCCATAAGAAAACCTTACACAGAGTTACTTTTGTTCAAGACTGGCATGGCCTTTTTAACTTTAATAAATGTTCAGACGAATGCAAAGATGAACAATCTGATAATGTGGAAAACAAGCGCAGGCTGACAAACCCTCTGTCATCACAGAAAATGACTGTCAAAGGATTGGAATTGGTAAGGGGGGGGGGGGGGGGGGTGAAGATAAACAAGATGGTAACATGAAATTAGGAAAATATATTATGAATATGAGAAGTCTTCACTAGCTGCAAGAGGGAACCATCGAAATCTGTCTTGAAGGCAGATCTATTTGTATTGCCTACTGCTAGGCCTTTTGTCTGCTGGATCAGACTCATCAGGGAGACACGGCTGGTTGTGTCTGTGCTCCTGGTGCCATCTTCTTCATCTTCAACCAATCATAGCTAGAAAACTCGTAAGAGATCTTGAAAGTTGGCAAATCCTCTAATCCAATCTAGGAGACTACGGAACAGGTAAAAACTACATGGGAAAATGCGCCCACAAATGCCTATGAAATATGCGAAGGATCATGGATCATGGATTAGGGCTTCCACACTGTCCAAGAGTAATCTCGTGAAATTAGAATTCACAATTAAGCAATAACATGGATCGTAGGAACTGTGACACACCAATTAAAACTACTCTTGACCTTCCTTCAAGGCAGGACAAACTAGAACAAGTAAAGGCTTATCTTAAAACACTTGAAAGTCCCCAAAACCCATTGTGTATTGCAGTCAACGAAGCAGAATGCGCTCATCTAGGACGTGTAAAACAATGGATGAGACAGCTGGAAGACAATATACAGTGTGTGTGCCAACTATGCGAACTCAAAGAAATGAAGGGAAGGGAAAAAATCCAGACTACTTCAAACACATCTACCAAATTGCCATTCCTCCAGAGCTTGGACTACACTATCGAGAATGGCCAGAGGACAAAACTACACAGAACTTCAGTTGAAACAAAACCAAATCGATACCAGCTGTAAGCATCCTATTGTAGTCTTTCACATCAGAAAGTTAGTTTATTTCGAGCAGGCTGCAACAAAATCACGTAGTGTCTTGGTATACATATTTGCCTCTCTGCGTGCGTGCGTGCGTGCGTGCTCGCGCGCGCGCGCGCGCGCGCGCGTGTGTGTGTGTGTGTGTGTGTGTGTGTGTGTGTGTGTGTGTGTGTCTGTGTCTGTGTCTGTGTTTTTACCTCTGTCTCTGTATCTGTATCTGCTTTTGTCTGTCTGTATGTCTGTCTCTGTCTCTGTCTGTCTGTCTCTCTCTGTCTCTGTTTCTGTCTCTGTCTCTGTCTCTCTGCATGCATGCATATGTGCATGTGTGCGTGTGTGTGTGTGTGTGTGTGTGTGTGTGTGTGTGTGTGTGTGTGAAGAGTGGGACGCTGAGTGGATTGTGAAGTGTGTTCACCCAATGTGAGGAAGGGTGGAAGATTATTGTTACTTCAGAGGAGCTGGACACACGGACATAGGAGGATGTCCAATCGTAACCCTCGTGGGTTTTAATATAGTTAGGACTAGGATTGTCCTGTGCAACCCTGGGTTGGGTGTGCTACATGGTTGGACTGGTTTGTCCGATGCAACCCTGGTTTGGGTGTGCTTAACCCTTGGTGGGTGTAAGATGCCTGGCGTGGCAAGTTTCACTCAAGTATAGAGTGTAGATGTAGACTGGAAGTCTACTAGGGTAGGCTTGTCGCTTATTCCCTAGAAGGTGAGTACCAGTTGGGGTTGTAAACTGGTTAAAGCAATTACATTAAAGGTGTAATTGTAATGATAACAGAAGTTGATGATTATAAAGATTTGAGGATATTGCGCTATTTGGGAAAAAGAGAAAGATGAACGTTGAACGCGAAAAGAAAAGAATTGAAAATAAATAAATAAAATATTGTTGTATAAAGATTTCTTTCTGTACCCCAACTGTAGGTAGGAATAGGTTGGCGGAACAAGACTCATGTGAGTATTCTATTTTGATTTTGGAGTGAATGTGAAAGGAGTTAAAAAGGAGCTATGAATAATAAAAGAGAAAGAGAAAAAAAAAAAAAATTCATTTTAGAGGTTAACCCTGGACCTAGGGTTTCGTTACAGAATCCCTCAGCGTCTGGTGTTCCCGACTAAGGTGTACCAGTCTAGTGAGGATCCAGACTGTGGTGGTCCAGAGGTGGTACAGCCAAGTGCACGAAAGCTCCTCGACAAGTCAAGAAGATGACTTGTCTTTCCTGCAATTTAATAATATAAGGAACTGATAGTGTGTAATGTGTGTGTGTGTGTGTTTGATTCTTGATAAAACTTTGAATATTGTATTATTGTTTATATGTCTGGAAATATCTTGTGAAGTGAAAGAAATAATTGTGGAAAACGTACTGAAGTGAAAAGAAGAATTAAGACCCTTTTCTTTATTTATTATTGAGTAAAGGGAGCGTTTTATAGAAAACTTAATTTTGTGGTGATAGTGCTCCTTTGGGTGAATGGAGTGATTGTGCGTTGCGTACGAAGTAAGCATACTGTGTTTGTGAGTGCA
>JADBJO010030517.1:2500-17800 GCA_016801955.1 Conus betulinus | reverse complement strand
TACATGTCCTGACCATCGCAACCATTCCAGCCGCCCCCCCATTACGAC
Organism: Conus betulinus; assembly: GCA_016801955.1. Lineage (NCBI taxonomy): Eukaryota > Metazoa > Mollusca > Gastropoda > Neogastropoda > Conidae > Conus > Conus betulinus. The sequence goes on along the minus strand of JADBJO010030517.1, from coordinate 17,752 downwards.
CCCCCTCCACCAGCCCAGCAACACAATCTAGCTCTAAAATAGTTTTTTCCACATCTGCAGGATTAATCACTCGAAGCCCAGCGCAATGATTGCTCCCCTCAGCAAGCGACTTATCCTAGTGTGTTTATCGCCCAATCATTAGAGCCGAATCCATCACCCGGCGCCCCCAATGCCTAGATGAGAGCGCAGGCTGCAGTGATTTGAGAGAGAGGCAGATAGAGAGAGCGAGAGAAGAGAGATGCGGCGGAAGCGAGAGAGGATGCTTCCACGAGGAATGAAGACAGGGGACACGTCGGCGTATTGGATAGATGGTGACAAAAGCATCCTATACAACCACTCCAGCAGCCAGAGCAAGTACTGTCTATACTTACGCCCCCAAGAGGTGCAAAGAAAGAGCAAGAAGGCCCCGGAAGGTGAGAGACGTGACAAACCAATGCAGACTCAGAACATAAATAGGAACAGCATGACAGAAATGAGGAAGAGAGGCCCGCCGACTGACACAGACTATTCAGACAACCAGCAAACCAGTCAACAACTCACACACACACAACACACACACACACACACAACACACACAAAGAGGAGAGAATGCAGAGTGAAGCAGCAGAGTGGAGGGTGGCCGTTTTTTGGAGTGAGAGAGCGATGTGAGGCTAGGCAGGAAAGAGAGAAGATGTGAGCAAGGACCAAAGAAACACAGCCACACACAGACACACACACACGACAACACACACACACACACACACACACACACCACGTACACACACACACACACAACCCAAGGGACGGCAGAGGCAGCAGAGATGGGATGACGATGGAGATGATTGGAAGCGTCTGAGAGAACGAGAGATGACGTCAGATGAGAAGGAGGACAGTCATGATGCGGAGACCGAGGAAGAATAGTGACAGGCCCAACACACAGCACCAAACACACCACCACACAACACACACACAACCTTCGCCGCCCCGCCGCGCGCGCACCACAGACATACAGACAGAGAGAGAGATAGAGAGAGAGAGAGAGAGAGGAGCAGAGACGAGAGAGACAGACAGACAGAAAGACAGACCAGCGACAGAGACAGAGATTTGATTGAACTGATGAAATCTGACAATTAGCATGACGATTTTAGGCCGGGGCTTGCGTTATATTCTATTCTGATTCATGCACACGTCACTTGACAGTATGTCTTTCATACCTGGCAAAATGAAGTAAACAACAGTCATATTCAGAGAGACTGAGAGAGAGAAGAGAGAAGAGAGAGATAGAGAGAGAGATATAGATAGAGAAGACGGAGACGGAGAGCAGAGAGAGAACAACAAACAGTAATATGCAGAGAAAGGTGAATAGCAAAAGAGAGAGAAGGCAGCACACACACACAACGCCCGCACGCAACGCACGCACAAACACACACAACCACACGCACGCACGCAACACACTACATCTACACTACACACACACACACACACCACCACACACCACACACACACACACACACACACACACACACCTCTCTCGCTCTCGCTCTCTCTCAGATACACTAACTACAACGCGCGCCGCGGGGGACGCACACGCGCAACGCAGGACGCACACGCACACGCGCACACACACACCCACACGCACACACGCACACACTCCACGGCAGGCATGCGCGCCACGCAGGCACGCACTCATGACACACACACACACACACCCACACAGCCCACCAACACACACACACACAACACACACACACACACTACGCCGCGCCCCGCACAGAACGAGCCAGAGAGAGAGAGAGAGAGAGAGAGAGAGAGACGAGAGAGAGAGAGAGACCAGAAAGACAGACAGACAGACAGACAGACCGACAGACAGAAAACATAGACAGAGACAGTGATTGATTTACTGATTGATCTTTGACACTGACCGCATGCCGATTTGAGCGGGGACCTAACCTTATATTCTATTCTGATCATGCCCACGTCCAACTGACAGGATGTCTTTCATACTGGCAAATGGAATGACAACAGTCATTTTCAGAGAGAGAAGGAGACGAAGAGAGGAGGAAGAGAGAGAGAGGAGAGAGAGGAGAGAGAGAGATGAGAAGCGAGATGAACAAACGCAGTAATACGCAGAGAAAAAGAGTAACAAGCAAGAGGAGAAGCAGGCCACACACAACACACCACACACACAAACAACACACACACACGCACGCCACGCACGCCCTGACGCCGAACGCACCACGCACGCACGCACGCACGCCCGCCCGCATGCACGCACGCACGCACGATGCACAACCACACACAACCACACGCACGCACGCACACACAAAATACATTACACACCACCACACACCACACTCTCTCTCTCTCTTCCTCTCTATATCTCCATTGTACAAAAAACTACACGCGCGCGCACACGCGCGCGCACACGCCACAAGAACACACACAAACACACACACCACACCCACACACACAAAACCCACACACCACGCACGCACGCACGCACGCCACGCGTGCACGCAGGCACACACGCAGGCACACAAACACACACATACACACACACACACAACACACACACACACATAACACACGGGCGCGGCGCGCGCACAGAGAGAGAGAGAGAGAGAGAGAGAGAGGAGGAGAGAGAGAGAGAGGAGAGAGCGAGAGAGAGAGAGAGAGAGAGGAAGAGAGGAGAGAGATGAGAGAGAGGAGAGAGAGAGAGAGAGTTCAAAGCCGGGACGAAAACGGATGTATTTTCGTTAGTAGCCAGTAAAAAAAAAAAAAAAAAAAGGTCCGTTGCAAAAATATGAAATATTTCATCAGAAGATTGACTGCACACCCAATTCACCCATCACTTGGATCGAGTCATTAACTTTTTGCCAACTTTTCCCGTGTGCGTGATCACTGGGAAACCAATCCGTAGTGACTGAACTTCTTGGAAGACACGCCAGGATTTTGCTGTTGTTTTCTTTAGAGAAGCGAAATGACAAATGTGGAGAGGCACCGAAGGCAAGGGATGTCGACCATGTGGTTAAGGACGTACATGAAATGTGAAAGATAAAGTTTGGCTCTGCGCCCTTTTTCTTTTAAATCTCATTTTCAATGAAATGTGTCTCTACCTCCTCCCCTTCTTTTCTTAGTCGATTTCGTCTTTTTTTTTTTTTAATGTCGTAATGCGTTTTCTCTTTGGAGACTATTCACTTGTCGTTGTTCTGGAAACTTTTATCTGTATTTATCAGATAGCAGTTTATGGCAAGTCAGCTTCTTTATGTAATGTGGCGAAGAAGCAGTAAATACAGTTCCCATCGTCCAGACTGGCTACTGCCTGTCCATTCTCTAGCATCTCTATGCCCATCCCGCTTTTTCGTGTATCTTTTAGTAGCATTTAGATATTTTCTGACTACTATTTACCATCTTTCAAAAACCTGGGTGCAATGAATGGAAGGAAAAAGTCCCGCGCTCTCTGTAAGTCTTGTAGAGAATGAACAAGAGCACAACGCTCATCTTTGCGCAAACTTTCGATCTATTGGCAAATCTTTATCAAGCGGCTTACAGTCACTGACTAACTTTAACAGAGGCAAATTAGCTACCAAGCATAAAATAAAGAATCTAGAGTCATCCTGACATGCCATTTCATCATCTTTGAAATAGATACGGTCTGCGTCCTCCATTGACTATCGTCTCTTGAAAACAAAACAAAACAAAACAACAACAAAAAACCACACACACACAACACACACACACACACACACACACACACACACACACACACACACACACACACACACAAAAAACATAAGGCGTGTCAGCGGAACATTGAATTCTTTGAAAAAAACCGTATGACATTCGTCTTACTGATACTGGTGATTTCACTATTTTGTAAAGTCTAATACAATATACTGTAAAAACGTCAATGGATTATATCATAACCATCTTTGTTATTTGTTGTTTTTGTTTTCAGGACGTGCTATTTTATTTATTTTTAGGATGGTCTTGTTTGTTTGGCGATGGACGTTTTCTTTCCAAATCAGTTTGACGATCCTGAAAAAGCTGGGTGATGTTGGCTGAGCTTTTTTTGATTGAAAATTGAACATGACATGTAATCCTTGACACACACAGTGGTATATAGAAACACCGATAACACACCTAAAGGTGCTGATACACGTGAACTCGGCGATGTGTAAGCTGCCTTGTGCACACCGCGGGTAATATTCCATCTCTGCCGTAGTCCTGGCATTGTCTCTTGCGGTCAGCCGGGCCACAAACAAGCAAACTATCAGACAATGCCACGCATTCGTAGATACATGATTACTAAAACTAACACAGTTGAATATTTTTAAGCTGTTCGTAGGTATTAAATCATATTCTTTCCTTGTATTTGAAGTCTTCTACTGCACGAACATGTACAACTACTTACTAATTATTACAAGTTTCTGTCCTAGTTGCAAAGTGAGACGACTGCAGGCGGAAAATCTAAACAAATCTTATATAAATGTTAGCGAACCGCCAGAGAAGCGATCTGAAGCGATCAAAGCTAAGTGAATTTTCGTTATTTTATTCGTTTGTGTCTCACCTGAAGAAGACCTAAGAGGTCGAAACGCGTGTGTTTTTGTCTTGGACTCTGTCCACGTTTCTCTGAGCGGTTCGCTAACATTTATCTAAGATAAGTTTCTGTCCACTTGTATAAGCAAGGCTTTTTTGTCAGATGTTGAAAAGTTACGATTCCTTTGGTGTGATCCTCTGATTAATGTTGTTTCTTTCTTCAAGTCATCGACAAATGCATAGTTCTCAATATTGTTGTGTTTCACATTACTGATCCTTTTTCTTTTTGTTTAAAACTATCTACATTTAAAAATCTTATGCAGCATTCTCTACACAAAATAGACAATTTGTCACCTTTTGTTTCAGTTTAAGTACTAAAAAGGTAACAAAGGGCCAGAATAGCTCAGTTGGTAGAGCGCCGGACTCGTGATCCTGGGGTTGCGGGTTCGAATGTCGGTACAGGGGGATTTTTCTCTCGGAGTTAAACATTGGGTCTGACTCACTTCCCCATACAGTCCTTCGAATGAGATTATAAACCGAGGTTCCGTGTGTGAACGCACGCACAACATCTTGCACACACGTAAAATCCCATCACCAACTTTCGGAAGAGAAGGCCCAGTTTGGCCGTTGGTATGGATGACACGTTACACATAGCATGCACCTTCCCCGAAGATGGAGTATGGTTGCCTGAATGGCGGGATAAAACAAAAAAACGGTCATACACACAAAACTCCAACGCCTATCTGTACAGGCAGTGTCCACAAGAATATCAGCCTGTGTACGCAGACAGAAAAAGAAAAGGTAACAATATTGCATGTGAGTGGATAACCCACCTCAACACTGTAACATTGTTGATGGTTGTTCTCATGGAGACTGCTGAATTGTTACTTTTTTGCATTGTATTAAACCTCTGAGACCAGTTCTTCCTCGCCTATTGCTTCCACAGTCAGTGACCATTTTTCATCAAAAATAGTTTATAACATAGTTTCAGCCACACGCTTTGGTTAAAACAACATCATTTCTAAGAACTAGATAGTCTTGGGAGAGCGGAATTGTTCATGTCACACATACATGGAATGTGAATAACGAACGCCTCCCTTTCGGCAATTGCATTGCCTTGTTAATGTTGGACATGAAGATGGACGTTGTCTTTGCAAAGGGATCTCTGTTGTTGTTGTTGTTGTTGCTGCTGCTGCTGCTGCTTGCTGCTGCTGCTGCTGCTGCTGCTACTGCTGCTGCTGCTGCTGCTGCTGCTGCTACTGTTGTTGTTGTTGTTGTTGTTGTTGTTGTTGTTGTTGTGTTCTGCTGCTCTGATAGCATTGCTGGCAATTTTGGTCGGGGCGAACGTAGAGTGTGACATGGAACCCGCAGAGGAAAGGAAGGAAGAGAGGCCGACCTCGCAGCAGCTGGGAGGCGAGACACACTGAGGCCGAGATAAAGAGGCAGGGGACTAACTGGACAGGCATTCAGCGAGCAGCCCAGAACCGAGAGCGATGACGACTGTTGTTGATGGCCTGTGCTCACCCTTGAGCTATGAGCCTAGGTAAAGTGAAGGACGTGGGGTGGCTTGCTAAGTGTAGCTGTGCTCTGGATGCTTTTCTCCGCCATGGACAGGAAGTATTCATATGAATTTTAATGCTAGTTCTTAGGAATTTTTCAATGAGTCACGATTTGGACCTACTGACTTAGGCTTCACGCATATACACTAAGAACAAGAAACATTTCTGAAAAACACCTAATGTGGAAGGGCATTAAAACAAATAAAGCTGTCAAATGTACAAATACATGTACACAAACAGGCAAAATGAGATCGATGAACATGGGCAAATCATTAATACACAAGACACACACGGGGCCGCAGGTATAAACGACAGAGACAGAGACACACAGAGAGAGAGAAAGAGAGAGACAGAGACAGAGACAGAGAGACAGAGAGAGAAAAGAGACAGACAGACAGACAGACAGACAGACAGCCAGCAGCCAGCCCAGACAGCCAGACAGACAGGTGGGAATAAGAAGGAAAATTCAATATCGAAATATTGAAAAATCAAAGAAGGAAAATACAAACACAAACTTTTGTACAAAAGGCGGACAAATCAAGGCCTGATTCAGGAGAAATAGAAGAGTGATGGAGGTGAGGTGTGCGAGACTTGGAGAGAGAGAGAGAGAGAGAGGAGAGAGAGAGAGAGACGGTTGTTAAGAGATGGAGTGGAAGGGGATTTAAGAGGGTCAGCCGCCGCCTCCCTATTCTTCCTGTCCCCCTTTGAAAAGCACACACAAAAAAGCATCGCTGGTGTTGGAGCATGGCAGAATCCATGTCGTTCAATCTACTACTCCCAATCCCCTGTCCTCTCTGCAACCTTTGCATGAACTTCTGAGTTCGTTTACTTGCTCATTACTCCTGTCCAGTAAAGCCCCCTCCCACCCTAGCCCCACTGCCACCCTTTCTTCGACTGCTCCTCCCTCGTTCTTCCTGCCACCCTTTTTCCCTCCACTCGCACACGCCAATCTCCACTTTGTAACGCAGTTGTAAGATGTCATGGGTATTGAGTTCTGTTATTCTTGGGAGGTCTTAGCACTTGCCGCCATCCAAAGGTGCACTCTTGTAGAACTTGTCTTTTTCACCCCCTATACAGAAGCACTCGCTCATCCCCTCATCACCCTCCTTTATCACTCACATCTTTTACTCACTCACCTGTACCCCCCCCCCCCCCACTCCCCCCCCCCCCCCCCATCCCCAGAGCCCCCACCCCCCCCCCCCCCCCATGCCCCCCTACCCCCCCCCCCCCCCCCCCCCCCCCCCCCCCCCCACCCCCCCCCCCCGTCCCCCAACCCCCCCCCCCCCCCCCCCCCCCCCCCCATCTGACAAACTACTTTGCCACTGCCACTCAAAGACCCCAAGAAAGAGAAGATGATATGGTACTGCTTTTTAATCTGAGAAAAGAACTATGCAGAAGAAATGGAGATTTTTTTAAGAGAGAGAGAGAGAGGAGAGAGAGAGAGAGAGAGAGAGAGAGAGAGAGAGAGAAGAGAGAGAGACAGAGAGAGAAAAATAACACAAATGAAAATGAAAACAGTCAAAGATGGAAGAAAGATAATCGAACGGTGAAAAATTCTAGTCATAAGAATAAACAAATCAATATATAAAGGAGATAGTAATATGCCAGCAAAGGGCTGATGAAGGAGAAGGTAGGTCTATGTGTCTATGAAACCGTGAATGATCGCTTCTATATAAGCTCGTTTAAAAGTGAGAGAGCACTAGAAAGTTATCTTTGATTCTGTTGGTGTAAAAGTTTAAAGTCTTATGTTCTAATGGCCATAGGGGCTTACCATATCAGAAGCAAGATTTCCTTGGAATATGATGCTCAATCCTGTCCTTCCACCGCCTAGAACCCTCCCTGAACTGAATCAGATGTATCTAGTAGATGGGTGGACAGACTAAGTTACAAACTGCAAAAGCCCAACCCACGAAGAGGTTTCAGCTCATGGCTGTTGCTTCCGCAGCCAATGCTCTGACTATTTGAATCGAGATGTCTGAGTCTGTGTAGCTCCAAACAGCGGTTAAAACCAATATCTTTGAAGTCGGAACCTTTTTTTTATGAGATCATCAGCTGATGAACATACCCCTTGCCCCAACCTCTATAACAAAGACTACGGCTTGGAATCCAGACTCCCTAAAGTTACTGGCTAGACTAGTAAAAACTTCACAGTCTTAAAGACGTGATCTTCCTCCGTTCTTCTTTAATGATAACACAGTAAGTTCCATCAGGGTTATTAATTGTTTTGCTGAACCTGAGTGGAGTTTTTATGTCGACAATTTTACTGCTCTTTCTAATGATTTCTAGGTGATTTCTTTTCTTTAGTTCCTGGCCTTCCCAGTCATCTACATCTACTCCATCAGTAAATGTCGATTTCCTGGCTCGGATGTCACAGCTGTTCTAGACCATGATTTGACGCCGCCGGGAACGTTGTTTGGCAGCCTACTGGAAGCATAAAAAAAATACCCCCGTCGGCATCAGTAACATCCCCAAGCCTCCCCCCCACCCCCACACCCCCACCCCCGCTCCCCGAGGAGTCGCTGCATTTGCATCGTTTACTTTGGTGGTGTATTGCCCTGCCCAGATCCAGTTTACGCAGGGCATCATCTACTAAAGTCCCCTAATGACAACACTGGTTAGTCACGTTGCCAAACACTGTCATACAGAGCAAGCGAACATTTATGCTGAATCAATTGGCACTGCATAATTATGGCATATCATTTTCTTGGGGTTATGAAAGGTAACTGTCTCACTACCAAAGCAAGAGTGATCCTTTTGCTTGTTACATTCTGAGCGTACTGAAGGAGAATCCCTTTCCATCTATCTTTCCCTTTTTTTTTTAATTTGCCTTTTTTTTTTTACAGAACTAACCCCCAAAGATCTCTCTCCAACTCTCCCCTTCTCTCCTTCTCCATCTCCTCTCTCTCTCTCTGGGTTATGTTGTGGGGGTGGGTCCGTCTCTCGTTTCTCTCTGGTGGGGTCTGTTCTCGGTCTCTCTGTCTCTCTCGTCTCTCTCTCATGTCTCGTCTCTCTCTATCTCTCTCTCTCTCTCTCTCTCCTCTCTCTCTCTATCTTGCTTTTCCTATTTCAGCTCTAGTATTCTTTCCATCATCTAGATAGTTCATTTAGTTTTGAAATCACATATTATCAAAACCCTTTTCTACTTCCATCGAGGGCAAGATAAAAAAAGTCTATATTGTGCTTATTCTTTTCTCTCTTTAAAAAAGATTCGTTCTCTCTCTCTCTCTCTCTCTCTCTCTCTCTCTCTCTCTCTCTAAACTAAGCCTAAACGAACAAAAGGTTTAACAATGTTACGTTCATGTGACAGCCCACTCCAACACTGTAACATTGCTGCTTTTTTCATGAAAACTATCTCTGCAAAATGCAGACTTCTCTCTCTCTCTCTCTCTCTCTCTCTCTCTCTCTCTCTCTCTCTCCTCTCTCTCTCTCTCTCAGGAGAGATGAAGTCGTCTAAATGGAGCCTAACCAATTCCCGTCCTTTGCTATCGTTTTCACATGCCTGTGCTTTTGTTTGCCATCAAAGAGGAATTTTTGCCGGAAAACTCTTCCCCAGAGATAATCCATCTGTTCCCCATTGGTTCTTCAAAAACTACACCGATTGCAGGCTTCTCTCAGGGCCTAGGCGACTCCTCCATATCACCCTACACATCACCATATGACCTGTTTCGTCTCATCCACAGTGGGCGAGTTATTCGTCTACGCTGAAACTAAGTCACTAGGTCAGGCACTGTTGACAGGGAAAATGATAAAGGGGGCAGGACACAGGAAGGAGAGGGAAAGAGGGGGGGTGGTGTGTTGGATCGGTTTTTGAAGAGGTTCAGGCTAGACGAAGAGAAGCAGGAAGATAAGGGAGACATTATCAATAGATCAGGGTGATGTATTAGTGTTACCGTGGATAGATTGGGGTCTTTTTTTTCTCTCTTTTCGATCCGTGTCTTAAATAGTTTTTCCATATCGTGGAATCTCACCCAGGCAGGCAGAGGCTCTTCAGCAGTTCACATGTAAAATCATTTGGAATCAATCAATGAGGAAGGAAGCAGAGAGAGAGAGAGAGAGAGAGAGAGAGAGAGAGAGGGAGAGAGGAGCGAGAGAGAGAGAGAGAGAGAGGAGGAGAGAGAGGAGAGAGAGGCAAGAAGACAAACCAGACACATAACAAAACACATACCTACATGGAGATAGGTAAACCAAGAGAGAGAAGAGAGAAGGGGGACAGACAAACAGGCAGACAGACAGACACAGACAGAGAGACGGACAGACAGACAAACACACCACACACACACACCACACACACAACACACACACACACAACACACACAAGAGAGAGAGAGAGAGAGAGAGAGAGAGATGAGGAGAGAGAGAAGGTCCTGGAGGGAGGAGAGAGAGGAGAGAGGAGGGAGAGAGAGAGGGAGAGGGAGGATCGAGAGGGATTTTGGATCTTTCATAGTCAAGCATGTCGATTTAAGCTGGGGTCGTACTATTCTATTCTTGTCATGCACACATCACTTCTTTCATAACTGGGAAACAGCCGCGTGGTCCGATATATATAAAGACGACAAAAACTGGTTTATTGCTATCCAGTATAAAAAGGAAATGGATCATTACAAAAATGAAACATTTCATTAAGAAATCTGAATGCGAGGGGAGAGAGAGAGACGAGAGAGAGAGAGGAGGAGTGAGAGGAGAGAGAGAGAGAGAGAATTCTGGGAGAGAGAGCGAGAGAGGGAGAGAGAGGAGAGACTGAGACGAGCGAGAGAGAGAGTGGAGAGAGAGAGAGAGGAGACAATGGAAAGAAAGACGAAAAAATGGTTTTAAACTACCCAGTATAAAAAGGAAATGGATCATGACAAAAATGAAACATTTCGTTAGAAATCTGACTGCACACTCCTTCACCCATCACTGTGGTCGAGTCATTAACTTTTCCCCCTGCTTTTTCCGAGTGCATGATCACTAGGAACCGATCCCTTGTAATGGAATTTCTTGGAAAGACACCACCAGAACTTGTTGTTTATTGTTTTCTTTAAAGCAAAATCCCAAATACAGAAGAGTATGGACGTCACGAGATATAGACAAGGTAGTCCTTTGACCTATAGCCTCTACAAATATAACGAACACAGTTTGAATCTGCCTTTTTAAAAATCTGTTTTAATGAAATGTGACCAATACACAATTTTACTCTGCCATTGACCCTATTTTTCAAAATGTGTTTTTGTCTTTTGCACTTTTCCCTCTCTTTTGGGGCCATTGTCCAGTCTTTATTCTGAAAAACTATAAACGTATCAATGTGACAGCAGTTTATGAAATGTCAACTTTTGTATGTCATCATGGGCGAATAAGAAGTAGATATTGCACTGACTGTCCAGTGGACACCTGCCTGTCCACCCAGCAGTGTCTATATGCCCATCTGTTTTTTTTTTTTTTCATGTATCATTTATAGTTGAATTTGATTGTTTCTCTTTCACTACTGCTTGCTTACAATCTTTAAAAAATCTGGGTGCTGCTCCATAACACATCGCTTTTAAAAAAAAAATATTGTCGACATTTAAAACATCTGATGCAGTATTGTCTTAAAAGGAAACTGACAATTTGCTACATTTTTTTAAAAGCATAATGAACAAAGAAAATACAACAAGTTTGTATCTAAAGGAAAAGCCACCCCCAAACACGTAATATTGTTGATCGTTTTCATGGGGAATGACTGAACTGTCACTTTTTGCGTGATATCAAGCCTTTGAGACTAGATCTTTGCCCATTGCTTGCAGCAGAATCAGTCATGATCTTTCCGTGAAAGTAGTTTGTAACATAATTTCAGTCACACGCTCCATTAAAACAACATCATTTCTAAGAACTAGATAGTCCTGGGATAGCTTTGGTGATTAGATCATAGACTGCATTTTCCAAAAATTGTTCATGTTATACATGTAGAAATATGAATAGTGAACACCTCTCTTTTGGCAGCGGTTTATTTTGGACATGAAGACGGACGTTGTCACTACAAAGGGATCTCCGTTGCTTTTTGGCTGTTGTTGGTGGTGGTGGTGGTGGTGGTAGTGCTGGTGGTGGTGCTGCTGCTGCTGCTGGTAGTGGTGTCCCCTGCTGCTGCAATAGCAACACTGGCCATTTCTGCCCGAGGCTGGAGTGGAGCATCTTGCTGAGTGCCAGGGCTGTACAGGCTCTGTCCCCGCCACAGACGGGAAGTGTTCACACAATCAATCTCATTGCTGATTGGTAGGAAGTTTTCATTGATCTACCCCAAGATTTGGACCTGTTCACTCAGGCAGCACGCGTTCACATACGCTAAGAACAAGAAACGTTTGTTCTTTACTCGTGTCTTGGTTCAATGTTCATATTAAACAAGATTCGGTCGTAAAATGTGTTATGTGGGAGGACAACCAACAGAAATAAGCTGAGCAATGTACAGATGCATGTACACAGAAAGCAAAACAGAGACGGAAGAACATGGGCAGATCATTAATATATGCAATGCAGAGACACAAGGGGCCATAAAAGAGAGAGAGAGAGAGAGAGAGAGAGAGAGAGAGAGAGAGAGAGAGAGAGAGAGAGAGAGAGAGAGAGAATGAGCACTGGCAATAAGGGACAAAATCAAAAAATGAACTACGAAGAAAAGAGAAGGGAAAAAGGTACACAAACTTTGATATGAAAAGGCAGACAAATCAAAGGCTGATTCAGAAGAAATAGAAGAGAGGTGGAGGTGGGATGCGACAGACCTGTAGAGAGAGGGTTGTGTGAAGAGATGGAGAGGACGGGGATTGTAAAGGGTCAGGACACACACACACACACACACACACCACACACACACACACACACACCACACACACACACACGCTCTCTCTCTCTTCTCTCTCTCTCTCTCGCTCCTTCCTACCCCCTCTGAAAAACACACAGAGAAAGCATCGCTAGTGTTGGAGCGTGGCAGATTCCGTATCGTTTGATCTACTACTCCTAACATCCAGCTGAAATCGTTTGCTCGCTCTCACTACTGTCCAGTAACAGCCCCCCTCCCACCCAGCCTCACTGCACCCTATCTTCAACCGCCCCTCTCCCGCTCTTCCTGTCGTCCGCCCTCCTTTTTCCCCCCCAATCGCACACACACCGATCCTCTCCACTTTGTGGCGCGGTCGCACGCTGTCATGGGTATCGACGTCTGTCATTTCTGGGAGGGTCTTAGTACTTTCGCCATCTAAGGGTGGACTCTTGTAAAACTTCTAATCCTTTTTACCCACACCCCCTCCACAGATGCCCTCTCTCATCCTCCCCTCGTCACCTCCTCCTCCTTTATTCACTCACATCTGTACCCTTCCGATATTCCACTACCGACTGATAAAACCTTATTTTCCTGTACAACCTGAAGTCCATAATAAAAAAGATGAAATGGTACTGGATTCTTTTTTTATTTTATATTTCAGAAAAAAATTATGTGAAGAAAAGAAGATTTTATTAATGGAGGGATGGATGGAGATGGAGAGAGGAGTGGGAGAGAGAGAGAGGAAGAGAGAGAGAGAGAGAGAGAGAGAGAGAGAGAGAGAGAGACAGACGAGACAGACAGACAGACAAAGACGAGAGACAGAGAGAGAGAGAGAGGAGAGAGAGAGGGAGAGGATAGAGAGAGCAGAGCGAGAGAGAGAGAGAGGATAATGACAACAGGAACATGAAAATAATTACGCGGTCAAAGATGAAAAGAAATAAAACTGAATTCCAAAGAAAAAAGAATGGAAAGGATGCACATGTAAGAATAAGCAAATCAATAAAGGGGTTATAGTACGTAAACCACGTGTTAGATAAAGGATATTATTATGCCAGATAAAGGAAAATGGTATGCCAATCAAACGCTGATTAGGATGAGGCAAGTATCTGTGTCTATGAAAGCATGAATGATCGATTTTTGATCTGCTTGTTACAAGTGAGAGCAGTCGAAAGTTCATAAATGCGCAAGTGTCTTTGAATCAGTTAAAGTAAAAGTTTAAAGTCTCCTTGCTGCAGGGTCTTACCATGGCAGAAACAAGGGATTATGGAAAGGTGGTGCTCAATCCTCTCCTTCCACCGCTTTAACCCTCCCTGAACTGAAATCAGGTATGTCTAGTAATGGGTGGACTGAGAGGTTCCAAACAGCAAAAGCCCAACCCATGGAGAGGTTCAAACTCATGGCTGTCGCTTCCGCAGCAAGTGCTCTGACCATTTGAATATGTCTCTGAATCTGGCAGCACTAAAAGGGGTTAAAAACCAATTTTTTCTATAGTCGAAAAACTGTTTTATGACATCACAGGTTGATGAGCATACCGCCCCCCCCCGCCTTGCTCCAACCTCTATGGCGAAGACTGTTGCTTGCAATCCAGATTCCCTACAGTTACTGGCTGGACCAGTGTACTTGTCAGTTTTGTAGACGTGAGCTTCCTCCATTCTGCCCCTTATATATAGCACAGTGTGTTCATCAGGGTCCTTTGTTGTATTGAACCTAAGTGGTGACTAATGTCCGCTCTTATACCCCTCTTTCTATTGATTTCTGGATTATTTTTAGTTTTTCAGTTCTGGGTCTGCCGTGTGGGCCCAGTCATCCACTTCATTAGTAAATGCCGTTTTTCCTGGCTCCGATGTTATAGCTGTTCCAGACCATGATTTGGCACCACCTGTCCTGCAGAGCGTTGTTTGGCAGTCTATTGGAAGCAAAACAAAACAAAACAAAATCAGGCTGGCATTGATAACACTCCCAAGCCTCCATCCCCCCCCCCCCCCCCCACCACCCCCCTCCCCCTCCTCGATTACCCCGAGGAGAAGCTTCATCTACGTCGTTCAGTTTGGTGGTGTAGTGCCTGTCCTGATCCAGTATGCACAGGACATCATCTGCTAAGCCCCTTAATGGTTGTTCATAACAAGGGTCACGTTGCCCAGTGTGAGTGGGTGGTTGTAGTGTTCCATCCAGATTGCTTTCATTGTTACAGTTGTCGTGAATATTGGTGCGTTGTTACATTTTGCGTCGTGTCTGGACGGCCCTTTCCAGAGAGCGCCACGTCACTAGGTCCATTCAACAACAGTTCCCAACAGCTTGATGAGGTCGAAGGCTTTGGAACAAAGTCACTGCAGGCGTGGACATGGACGGGGAAAAGTCAAAATGACACAATCACGAAGGGTCAGAGACTTCGGTATTTTTCTTTTCCGTGAT
>JADBJO010030516.1:0-12500 GCA_016801955.1 Conus betulinus | reverse complement strand
CTCTCTCTCTCTCTCTCTCTAAAAATACAGTGTCATCATTTAATTGAGTGGATGGTCGAGCATGTTGAAGAGATCAATAAAATACAATGTCATCATTTGATTGAGTGGATGGTCGAGTCAGTCTTAAGGTTTTTGTTTTTGTTTGTTTGTTGTTTGTTTGTTTTTTTTTTTTTTTTTTTTTTTTTAACTTTACTGCATTACTCCTGTGCGTGAGGTGAGGACATAACGAAATGTTACGAAATTATTTGCTTTTGTTAACTTTGGATTTGATACACACTAGGGAATGAAAGTGTACTATTTGTTTGCAGGAAAGGAAGAGGGAAATGTTTTTGTGTTCTGTTACCGTTCCCCACTTGTCAAAAGACCTCTTTGGTAATGACAATAAAATATCAAAGTGTCAAAGTGTCTCTCTGTGTTTAAGTAGGCAAAAAGAAGAGGAACAGAAACAACCTACAAGAGTGGCAACGTAAATACCTAAAGAAACAATTCCAACTTAGCAAATACGCTGACAGGAAAACCAGGGAGCGCCTGTCCAACGCAACAGGCCTGACGATAGAACGGTGCGGATATGGTTTCAAAATAAAAGATACCAGGAAAAAAAGTCCAGGACAATGACGCCTGAAGAGGTAACAGTTTGTTCTGTTTTTATTTGTTCAGATCTTTCTTTATCTTTTTACTTGTGCACTACTTGTTTTTGTAGCAGAAATCTTCTTTATTCTTCACTCTCTGTCTGTCGTTTCCAGATTCGTTAGTTTTCCTTCTCTTAGAACCTCTCTCTCTCTCTCTCTCTCTCTCTCTCTCTCTCTCTCTCTCTCTCTCTCTCTCTCTCTCTCTCTCTCTCTCTCTCTCTCTCTCTCTCTCTTGAAATCGTGTACGCATTTTTTCTTGCTTTTTGTAAAGGTGGATGCGTTTTTAAACAGACAGAGACAGAGTTGTTCATAATACTGTTCATAAGTCTATTCTAGCTCTTTCCCTTTTTTCATTTTGTACATAGGTCAACAAAATTTCTGTCTGTCTGTCTGTCTCTGTCTGTCTGTCTGAGTGTGTGTGTGTGTGTGTGTGTGTGTGTGTGTGTGTGTGTGTGTGTGTGTGTGTGTGTGTGTGTGTGTGTGTGTGTGTGTGCGCGCGCGCGCGCGCGCGTGCGTCCGTGCGTGCGTGTTTGCGTGTGTGTGTGTGTGGGGCGCGCGCGTATGTACCTGTGATGCTGGTTTTATATGAATGTGTTCATGTACAGACTATGAACTCTGCTCACCTGGACCCATTCGTCGGCTATCCAGGGGAGCGCGTCGAGCAGGCCGTATGAGATACAGGTAATGGCTAGAGCTTGGCGTGGTAAGCTAATGTACACCTTGTCCCATAGGTTACATCTACATCATAACACCTCTCTCTCTCTCTCTCTCTCTCTCTCTCTCTCTCTCTCTCTCTCTCTCTCTCTCTCTTCTCTCTCTCTTCTTTGGGGGACAGGGGGGAGTGGGCAGAGGGTGGGGTGAAGGAGGGTGTCGGTAGAAGGATGAATTAATCCAGGCACATAATTTAATACTAACAATTAAGTAATGGGGCACAAAATTTCTCCGCCTTTGAAATAATGATCTGGGACAGACAGTCTAAACTAGGGTTAAACAGGCAGGCAGTTCGATGTGAATGAAAAAGAACACGGCGTTAAGTGTGTGAATGTCACTCTTTCACCAGCAAAATATGGGGCTCTTTATTTGTTAGAAACATTATCTGGCGAACTGTGGTGTTTATTAAACTCGGTGGTTGCACCATCCAGTAACGTATGGGCCTTGTTAAACTCTGTGTTGACAACATTATCTAACAACATATGCATTGTCTAGCACCATATGGGATCAAGTAAACTCTGTGTTGACAACATTGTCTAACAACATATGCATTGTCTAGCACCATATATGCAAAATATGCATTGTCTAGCACCATATGGGATCAAGTAAACTCTGTGTTGACAACATTGTCTAACAACATATGCATTGTCTAGCACCATATGGGATCAAGTAAACTCTGTGTTGACAACATTGTCTAACAACATATGCATTGTCTAGCACCATATGGGATCAAGTAAACTCTGTGTTGACAACATTGTCTAACAACATATGCATTGTCTAGCACCATATGGGATCAAGTAAACTCTGTGTTGACAACATTGTCTAACAACATATGCATTGTCTAGCACCATATGGGATCAAGTAAACTCTGTGTTGACAACACTATCTAACAGTGTATGGGGTCAACTATACTCTGTGTTGACAACATTGTCTATCAAGACATGGGGCCAACTAAACTCTGTGTTGACAACATTATTTGGCCTTTTGTGCCACGGGAGGTAATCATTGTTGTCACTCATTACTCGTCGTCAGCACAGAAGGTGAGTTTAACGTTCTATTAACCAGAGGCCCTTAAGGACAAGAAGTCCCAGATCGCAGTCTTTGTCGTCGATGTAGAAGGAGAAGGGAAATGGGTGCGTTGTCGTTAACGGCGCTGGTGGATCGTAGTGGATGCTGTTGGTCTCCTGTTCCCTTGAAATATCGATGGATGATGGTGGTCTTCTCTGTCTCTGTGTCATCCGACTTCCAAATCCTTGCAAAGCCCCTTTGAGCAAAACCTTTATGGAACCACACTGTCCTGATTTGGCCACTGCGGGGAGAGCATCTTCACTGGAGCTGTGTTGCGTTGTGTTGTGTTGAGTGAGGTTGGGCAGGTTTGGGGTTTGGGTTGGGTTGGGTTGGATTGGATTGAGTTCAGTTGGGTTGAGTTGGGTTGTATCTGTGTGAGTTTGACCACGCGTTTCCTTTTTCTCATGTCATTGTGTTCATGTGCAGACGATAACTTATCTTCTCCCCGCCATTGACCAGCGGATTCCCTAAACAATCCATGGCGGTGAGAGGATCGCCGCTCCAGGCCTTTCAGGTACGCACAAAGGTGACGGGAAATTAATAACATTTCGTGAAAAAAAAAGAAATTCTATGTAAGTTGACTCTGAGCTCCCACCTATCACTACACACACAATTATCTGCATCATACAAAAATGTAATTATGATGCAGATAACCACACATAATTGGACTCCCTTTTCCTCAGTTACCAGTTACTCTTAATTAACCGTGAAAGATAACATTCCAATATTCTGCTTACACACCACTAAACACAAGAAAGAAATAAACATTTACACCTTCCCAGCTGTTTCCCTGGTTGACCAGTCGGTTCTCTCAGTCAGTGTCACTACGATCGTTGAAGCTGCCACACCATTCGCGTCCGCCCGATTGGCCAGATCCCAGTTGGGGATACTGGCAATGCAGCTGTAGTCGCACTCTCGGATCGTGCCCCGGACTCCGCTGCCATTCGCTCTCTTCACGGAAAGGGGTCCTGTCGGTCTCTCCCACAGGCCTTCAGGTGCTGCAGTCGCCCTGTCGTCGGTTGGCAGTTCTCTGTCTTGGCCTCAACAGGCTGACACGTCTTGGTGTCCTCCGTTCCCACACAGGGGACAATTGTCTGCCGTCGTCGGCTCCGAGGCAACAGCAATCCTTCCCTTCATGTAAAGTCTTTTTTTTGCTTTACGTCTCTGTATTTTCCTGAACCCTCAGCCAGACGGGATCACCAAGTGAATCATGCTTTTACTGGTTTTCCGAGCGTCCTCTAGCCATTCTCAAACAAAGAGAACCCGACTTATGTTGGTTCAACCAATGGAATCACTGGGCACTTGCACGCACACGCACGCACGCACGCACGCACGCACGCACACACACACACACACACACACACACACACACACACACACACACACACACACACGCCACAACGACACACACACACACTCACTGACTGACTGAAACCATTTACTGTCAGATTAACATAGTGTTGTACTGACATTTTAAAAGGATAAAACCTAAATAAATTAATGAGAAAACGAAAAAATACACAATAACATCTGAAAGACATAAAAGCATAAAGGAAAAATTAACAGGGAAACATTTACACATTGTAAGTAGAATAACAACAAATAAAAAATTGTAACACATAAACCAAAAATTACATCTTAACTGTACTTGAGAAAACACACACACACACACACACACACACACACACACACACACACACACACACACACACACACAAGGACGAACACCGACAAGTGTGAGACTTAATCAGTGCATCTTCCAATTATTTCGGTTCAACCTGAATATGTCACGCAGTTAATGCTTAACATCCATTTTTTTTAACTCAGGTTTGATCCCTTCACAAGCCCCAGAGATGTCTTCGCCCTACCCGATTGCTTCCCTTGAAGCCCCCTGGAGAACCCAGTGAACAGCCAAGGTGAAAGTTCTTTAGAAGTAAAGAGTCGTTTGAATGTGACGGTGATAGCCACCTTTCAGAGAGAGTTAAAACATCAAACTGACGAGGTTCTGCTTCAGCTTGGTCCAGCTCACTGTGTACACTCCGGGTATGAAGGTGCATGACAGAGAGTTCTCCACGTCCAGTTGGCCCTGGGCGACTTTCCACAGAGCACAGCTGGTTCCTCTGCAGCCCTCCCCATCCTGCTCATCCCACGGGGCGTCGTGCTACAGGGACAGACAATGCCGCCGTCAGGGCGTTCCACTGTCTGTCTGCTTCACCATTCTACAGTCGTCATGCTGTTACCTGACAGTGACTTTCTTTTCAGAATGTTCTACGTGTCACGCATGAACATCTCAATGCAAAAAGAAGAGAACAACACACACACACACACACACACACACACACACACACACACACACACACACACACACAGAGAGAGAGAGAGAGAGAGAGAGAGAGAGAGAGAGAGAGAGAGTCTTGTATCTGCGGCTTTACTGTTTCTGGAAGGCATGTAGATCTTCATTTGCTGTAAATTTATTGGTATTTCTTCTAGATGTGCATTTTTGCCAGTATTATGATCAATGTGAAAATGCTGTCTGTCATTAAGTAAACGAGAACACCTAAAATTACAATTATGATTTTACTGTCAGACCTAAAATTACAACAACAAGTATGATTTTACTGTCAGACCTACAATTACAACAAGAAGTATGATTTTACTGTCAGACCTAAATGATTTTACTGTCAGACCTAAAATACAACAAGTATGATTTTACTGTCAGACCTAAAATTACAACAAGTATGATTTTACTGTCAGACCTAAAATTACAACAGCAAGTATGATCTTACTGTTAGATTGTTGTGAATGTTTCAATGAATTACTTTTCATAGAGAGAAACTTTTTGGGGATAAGTGCATCCCATATAAAACGTGGAATACAATTTCTTGCATCCCGACATTACTGTGTTGTTGAATCTGTAAACCTATAATTCTAAGACTGGTCTTTTTTTTTCTTCTTAGAATGATTCTAGTCGGTAAAAACAATTTCAATTTTACACTTTTTTTCATTTCATGTTTCGAGGAACCTCATAATTTAGTTTGCATATATCAATTTCGAATAATAATTTGATTTCAATACACTTATGCTTATATTTTGATAACGTAACATCGCTCCTTTACGTTCCTTATCAACTGTTTTTCAGCTTTTGCTCTATCTTGAATACCAGTCAGATCAGCACTTCATTTTACGTCAGAATTTTCAACATATTGTTTGACGGAAAGAAAAATCGAAGAAATCAAAATGTGTGATTCACCCATCATAACGCCTTGATATGCTAATTACATTGAGGATTTGCATGCCGTATTTGTTTGTTTGATGTCTGATGCAACCCAAAACGGAAATAAAGGGCAAAGCCCAAATGGTGTATCAAGGAGTGAGCGTCGTTTATTTCAATTGCCTCCTCGGCAATACTCCACTTGGTTGCCTAGACAACAAGGATCAACATTCAGCTGCCTGATAAGACTGCTTGGTGCAGTAAACGACAAGGATCAACATGCTGCCTGATAAGACTGCTTGGTTCAGTAAACAACATGGATCAATGTACAGCTATCTTCAAGGCTGCTTAGTTGCGTAAACAACAAAAATAAACATACAACTATCTAAGAAGATTACTTGGTTGCCCAAACAATCAGAATCCCTATACAGTTACCTGATAAGACTGCTTGGTTGCCCCCACCACAATAAACCATATACAGTCATCTGGCCAGAAAGAGACGTGGACAATAAGGCAAAGACAGGGACAGGTTCAGGAGGCATCTCATGTTCTGTGTAATGTGTGCGTCTCATGTCACTGAGGAACTGACTTCTGTACACTGTAGGCCAACAACTGATTTTTCGCGATTTCAACCCCTCCCCCCGTATAAATTTAGTGAGAAACTACCTCTAGCTGTCTTTCTTTCGTTTTACCGGTTTTTATTTGCACACAAAATTACCAGCGTTTAGGGGCCAAACTGAACAAAAACACAAAGGAGACAGTGCCGATAGAGATAGGCCTGTGTTCTCTGCGTGTGTTCCATGCCTTTGTCAGGGTGTTTGAAAACGGAGGAATTGTGTCCCTTGTTTTGATACGACTTCGACCAATACTGATGGCCAGCAGACGGTGGAAGATCTTTGTCCCCAACACAGATCATTTTACTTTATTGCCAGACAAATGCGAGCGAAAAAAAAAAAAAAAAGGATAGCAGAGCCCCCCCCCCCCCCCCCCCCCCAAGGGTGTGTAAGGATGTTGCAGCTGCTGACTGTGACAGATGTGGGTAGATCACTGGAGACAGGTGAGATGGCAGTGTGGTGATGATGCTGGTGATGGTGATGGTGGATGTGGTGAAGACTGACTTGATCCAGATGAAGTACTCGCCATCCACTGTCGCAGAAAAGAACACCGAGAAAGACCACACTGCTTACAGTTCAGTGGGAACAATGTACACATAACAAAGCCTGAGACAGACAGACAGACAGACAGATCGGGAGAAGGGGGGAAAAGAAAAGAAAAAAGAAAAGCAAAAAGAAAGTGGAATGGAGGAGGGAAAAGGGGGGGGGGGTGAATCCCCTTCGGAAGGAGTACATAAACTGAAAGAAAGCCGATACACTAGGGTATAAAAATCAATAAACACCATGTTTATTTTTACATCAATTACAGTAACCCTGCCCAGAGAACTGTAACTCCCATGAAGGGTTTGAGGGCTCTCAATGATAATTCAGGCTATGAAAGGATACAAGCCTTGTTCGTTCTGTGTGCGCTGTGTTGTCAATTACGCTAGGCGATTTGTTGTCGTAAGCAGCATTTGTTTGGAGTTATGGGCCTGTATTTATTTTCTCATGTGAGCAAGAGTTATCCTACTTACTTGTTATTCAATGAAAACAGGGGAAGATTTATCCTGCCGTGCTGGGGATGGATATTTTACCGTTTAATCCTCCCATCCGGAAAACGGATAGCCTAGCAACGCATATTTCATCGAAGACACATACACATTGTTTTTTTTTCTGATAAGAGAGAGTGTTTTTTTTTTGATAAGAGAGAGAGAGAGAGAGAGAGAGAGAGAGAGAGAGAGAGGCAGAGAGCAGACAGACAGACAGACAGACAGACTGACAAATACAGAGAGAAAGACGGACAGACAGAAAAAAAACATACATGCAGAGACAGACCGTTCGACAGACAGACCGACGGACAGAGACAGACAGACTTAGAAGTGGACGGACAGACAGGCAGGGTCGAGAATCTGGAAGTCAGGTTGTTCATTAAAAATCAGTTGACTTTTCAAACCCGCCAACTTCACTTTGAACAACATCGATAACTCTTTACTGGAAATCAACCTCGTCGCCTCAAGAGAATTTGCTGGAAAGTGAAGAGGTCACCTTCGTGGAGTGGGAAGGAAAGGGGGAAAAAGAAAACTAAAGGCCGGGTTGAGGGAGATGGTGGTGAGGAGAAAGGAACAATAAGGATCGGGACACGGGGAGGAGGCGAGGTGACAAACGGGAGAGCATCTCTGTGTAAGATTTCTGATTTATGTCCCTTTATTTTCTGACCATAAGAACCCGGTGTCGTGTGAAATCTGGGAAGGCTTCCCAGATATCACAGATTTTGGGGGGAAACGCGTTCCCAAAATGTACTGTGATATCTGGGAAGGCCCGTGATATCTGGGAACGTGGTCTTTCAGAGCTCAGAAGGACAGAAAGAAGACGAAAAAAAGAATGGACTTTCGAGATAAGGTAGGAAACAATTATTTTAGGTGCAATTGAGATCTTTGGCCTTCTCGTCACTTTTTTTCCCCCCATTAATTTGGCATGATTTTCACAAAGTACTCTCTTTCTGAGGCCTTCTTTACGTAGGCTCCCAGATTTCACGTTTGTAAGTTCAGGAAATCTGGGAACGCGTTCCCAGATATCACGGTAAATCTGGGAACGCGTTCCCAGATATCACGGTTCCCAGATATGATACGACACCGGTTTTGCCCATTTTGATGATGACAATAATGACAATATCCCTGCACAGAATAAAAGAAAAATATTGTGCAAATCTCTACTCCGACAGTGGCGTGGGTGGGGACACACACACATCATTCATAGAAACGCACACACGAACCCCCTCATTCCCTTCCATACTAACTGAAAATGCAATGCATTCTAGTCTCTCTCTCTCTGACAGAACAACGAAAGCTCAAAATATGGTTACAAGCATATGAATAGCTTATGTCTGTTTCATGTGTTGCTCATGCTTCAATGCATTGTGCATAGTGTATGTGTGTGTGTGTATGTGTGTGCGTGCGTGCGTGCGTGCGTGTGTGTGTGTGTGTGTGTGTGTGTGTGTGTGTGTGTGTGTGTGTGTGTGTGTGTGTGTGTGCATGCGCACGCGTACATGCACTCTCGAGTGTTTGAATGCATGTCTTGTGCATTTGTGCATGCGTGCACGCGTACGTGCGAGCACGCGTGCAACTTCATAAGCTTTCCAAACCGGCTCGTGTTAAAGATGCTTACGAGTAACAGACGTCGGTGCAAGACTGCCTTTACAGTAAAGAGGCAGTTGGTATATCCCACTTCATAGAGTTAGCGTTCAATACAGTATGAACAAGGTACGTGGTCTTGACCAGTTATTGTTTATTATTATCCAACACTTGATGGGGCCTCCGTAGGCGGCTTAGCTATAATCAGCATGACGTGTGTCACATTGTCACAACCTTCTCTCTATTAACTGATTTATTTATAATTTCATTCATTCGTTCGTTGATTTATTTAATCTATTTAGACACTGTGCTTTTAACAACACGAACAGCCTGTTCTCAAAGTGAAGCAACTCGGAAAATAGTTGGAGCGTAAGGTCTCTGATTTGTCTCTCTTTGAAGCAAAGGAAAAAAAAAAAGTCTTGTTTCATCTTCCCCGGGGCCGTGCTTACATGTCGTGGGTAATGGGGAAGTTGCCTACTACCTCGTTGTAAGCTCGAAAGTCCGTTACTTGCAGATCCGTATGTCGAGAATAACCTTAAATCTCGTGGTTTGCAGTGGGTGAGGGGTGGGTGACGTACAACGAGGTTAGGGCATGAGTTCGCCGTGGGTTAGATTAAAACAAAGCCGTTGGACACGTTCAATGATCACGAAATTCATGCAAAGTTAAGATTTCGTCGTCACATCTTCCAGCTGACAAACACTCTAGAATGCGCTGAACCGGCAGGGTTTGCACCCAGGAGTTAATCTCGTTGTAGAAGTAAGTTTACTGACGACATGTAAGTACGCCCCGGCCATGAACATTGCCAAACATTTTGTGGGACAGATTTATGTCAACGAACAAACAAACCTCGTACACGTGGGGGAAAAATTTTTGAAGTCCGCAAACTTCGCCATGGCGGCAGGTGATACATGCTATGTTGGCTTGGTGGGTTGACTGGATCAGGCAGCTGTCCACAACATGCTCTCCCACCTCTTCAAAATTTTCTTTACTTGTCTTTGTTGTTTGTAGCTAGTTTTTCAAGGTGAAAAAAGCCCTCAAGACAGTAAACAGCTTCAAGTACCCACGAGCAATTGTGACAGATGAAGGCTCTAAACTATAAGTCATCTCTAGAAAGGCTTTCTTACTTCCAAAAGTGAAAAAGAGACGCATACTACTGATATCAATCTTCCTGTGTGCTTGTGAAACGTGCACCATAGCTTCAGATTTACAAGAAAAAAAAACTCCAGGCATTTAAAATAAGATGCTGCCACAAAGTCTTACGCATCCCTTGAAAAAAACCCGTGTCATCGACGTAGAAGTGCGCTTAGGATTGGAGGCAACCATTGGCCCCTTTTAAGACCTGCTAACAAAAGTCGAGAATAAAAACAGAAATGGTATCGTCACATCTCTCGATCATCAGTTTTCTCTCATCTTTCGTTGTAGTCTCTGTCGTCATTGCAGTCGCCACTCTGTCTCCCTCTCTCTCTTCTCTCTCTCTCTCCCTCATACACACACACACACACACACACACACACACACACACACACACACACACACACACACACACACACGCACACAGAGACAAACATACGATCACGTAAGCACACATACACATAATAAACCAATAAAACACGCATGCAAAACAATCGGCTTCGTGGAAGGTTCTTTAATGCTAACCTGACAACCAGACACAAAAATTAAATACATGTTTACCTTAAAGAAAATAACTGAATTTTTTTTTCAGTTTTCAACTTGTTCACACACACACACACACACACACACACACACACCACACACACACACACACACACACACTCACACCACAATCAGCTTAAGACATTTAGCTGTTTGATCCTTCAATGGCTTGTTGGACACGGAAATTTAAGAAAAAAACAAACTTTATACCAAATATTAACACCAATACATATCACACGAGACAAACATGCCTCTGCTATGCAAAACGATGACACACACACACAAAAAAAAAACAAAAAACAAAGATAACCACCTAAATTGAATAAGTTCATTTCCAAGCTAAGTGCTGTACGACGAAACACTAATTTCACAAAAAAAAAAAAAAAAAAAAAAAAGAAAAAAAAAAAAAAAAAAAAAAACACCGAGGCAGACACTCAAAGTTTGATATCTCTCTCTCTCTCATACTATTATGCTGACTACTATGACCATACTGCATAATAAAGTGAACGATCACATCAATACTGAACGCTAACTGAACACTGAGAACGAGCCCCACCTGTGCACAAACCTGTTTTTTACAGTGCAGTCCCTAAGGAAAGAATGACATTGGCATAACACACTCATTTAGGGAGAGAGAGCGAGAGAGAAAAAACAAGATGTCTGTTTGTGAGGTGGGGGGAGAGCAGATGGGAGGTGAGGGAGGAATGAGTCTGGGGGTTGGGAGAAGGAGGGGAGGCAAGGGCGCATGCACGGAAACACGCTCGCACACACACACGCGCTCGCACTCGCGAGTGCTACTTCTCAACAACACACACACACACACAAAAAAAACATCAACTACCTTGAAAAATTGCTTTAAGCCAAGCCGACCGTAAAAACCATACCGGGATTACACACACACACATACACACACGCGCGCGCGCGCGCGCGTGTTCAAGGAAACAAAAATCTTTCGCGTCGGTGAAACATATTAATATTTATACAAATATGTTCAACTAATCATTTTTTCATGACCATTTATACCATGTGTATACAAACATGGGAATGAATACAACAAATTTTTTTTCTACTGAACCTCGTAAAACAAGAGACATCATGGGAAATTTCCATGCAATTTATCATCCATTTAAAAAAGAAATCACTTTCATTTCCGTTTAATATTGCCCAGCCGGCTACCAGAGTTTCTTTTTTTTTTTTTTTTTTTTGGGGGGGGGGTGTCTGTCACCGCTCAGCGACAAGAAGTCCTGCTCTGTTAAAAAAGAAAAAAAAGAAGAGAAAAGAAAAGAAAAGAAAAGAAGATCAGCAATAAACAGTTATTTCCATATTTTTTACATTCAATTCATAACGCGATAACTAATCTATCCATATGATTAAGGCGTAGCAAGGTCGCGCTGATGGCATCAGGCATTTCCCCAGTCCTCAAATTTAACACACACACACACAAAAAGTCTGCTGATGAATGTAACAGTACCGCAGAAAAACACTGAAAATAAGAAGCCACCTGGGGAAACAGACAGCGCAGAGTGGGCAACTTGTGTCCACTGTAGAAAGCGTGTACAGCTTCACTACCTGGTCGCCAGACTATTGTTGTGAAGATTCTAGAGCTAAGACGGGTAAAGTGGCCACAAAGGTTGAAAGAGTATAGACAACATCAAGCAAGAGAGAGAGAGAGAGAGAGAGAGAGAGAGAGAGAGAGAGAGAGAGAGAGAGAGAGAGGCGAGAGAGCAGACAGAGAAGAAGAGACAGACAGTACAGACAGACAGACCCAGTCAGACAGAGAGTAAGGTAAGTAGGATGGGAAGGATTGGTGTGAATGGAACATGAGTACTGCCACCGAGACAGACGATGCTGGTGACATTGCAATATTCACACACCTGAGAGAGAGAGAGAGAGAGAGAGAGAGAGAGTGAGAGAGAGAGAAATGGGGTGTACACTAGCGAGAAGTAAAAAAGGCCAAGTACCATGTTAAAAATCAAAGTCAAG
>JADBJO010030515.1:15000-17802 GCA_016801955.1 Conus betulinus | reverse complement strand
CAGACACACCATATTCTCTCCTCACTGCAGTATTCATGCACACTGAAACTTGTTACGACGATCATGCAAAGCGTGCAGCAACAGGTTTGAGTGGCTGTATTCTACTGCTGTAATTACTGGATTTTCGCCTCTCTTGTGAAAAGCCAGTCAGTTCTCTCTCTCTCTCTCTCTCTTCTCTCTCTTCTCTCTCTCTCTCTCTCTCTCTCTCTCTCTCTCTCCCCGTCTGTTCGCCCGCCCGACGTCCGTCTTTCTGTCTGTCTGTCTGTTTGTCTGCCTCTCAGTGTCTGTCTATCTGTCTACCTGTACTGTCTCTGTCTGTCTGTCTCTCTCTCACTCTTCATTCTCTCTGTCTGTCTGTCTCTCTGTGTCTGTCTATCTGTCTCTCTGTCTAACTGAAGACTCGCCAATGTGGAATTTGGTGAACGTGTGAGAGTTGACATCAACACGGTGACAGCCCCCTGATATGGCCCTTTGCGGTTGGAGATCATCGCTTGAAGTGGTTTACCAGCATCAACTTGCATTTTGAAGAGGCAGGGAGTTGAGCTGATGAGAGAAACTGAACATGACGCTGGATTCTTTTCTGGCTTATGATTAGTTTTCAGCGGGACACAAGTTCAATTTCAGTTTCATCAA
Organism: Conus betulinus; assembly: GCA_016801955.1. Classification (NCBI taxonomy): domain Eukaryota; kingdom Metazoa; phylum Mollusca; class Gastropoda; order Neogastropoda; family Conidae; genus Conus; species Conus betulinus. The sequence continues at coordinate 17,169 of JADBJO010030515.1, read as the reverse complement.
GGAGGGGTCACTGCGTACGGACAAAATTTATGTATGCTACACCATATCGGCTAAGTTTTGACACCACCTAGTGCATGATTTAAAGCTGAAGATAAAATGAATTCACGACTAGGATGAGAGATTTTAAGAAGAGGGTCTCGTGGCTACGACTAATGCGCTGGTCAGACCTTGAGTATCTACCTAACATTGGTTGCGCCATTATTATCACTGTATGTGTGTGTGGTGAGTGTACACATGTGTGTGTGTATGGGTGTGGGGGCACGGGGCCCCATGTGTATGTGTGAGAGCGCATGTGTGCGTGCACGATGTGCGTGTATGCGTATGCATGCGCGCGCGGGTGTGTGCGGGTGTGTGTGTGTGTGTGTGCGCGCGCGCGTGCGCATACGTGTGTGTGTGCGAGAGCTGTGTGTGTGTGTGTGTGTGTGTGTGTGTGTGTGTGTGTGTGTGTGTGTGTGTGTGTGATTTGTAGGCTTGTGTGATCGTAGGTACGTGTCTGCATATGTATGTGTACATATATAGGTGTGCGCGCCTTTGTATGTGGTTGTTGTATGCGCATGTGCGTAAGTGTATATGCGCAAGCGCGTTCGTGTATGCGTGTGGATGTGCGCACGCGTGTGTGTGTGTATGAGTTCGTTTCTCAGCGGGACATTTAACACAGACCGGGCAGTGAATGAATAGTACCCAGTGCATCTGTTGGCGTGGTACGTTTCCTGGTCAGTACAGTGCACACTGTAACAGCTGATGCTGGGCTTGAATTTTTTAATTCACAACAAGCCAAGCGGTAGTTAGCTTGTGATACGCTGGGCTGAATTTTTAATCTCTCCACTGTAAAAAACACTGAAAGTGTCAACAGCTTGAGCTCAATGTAAATAGCTTCAGCTCAGTGTAAAGCAACTAGAGCTCAGATAATAAACACCTTGAGCTCAGTGTCAACAGCTTGAGCTCAATCTAAACAGCTAGAGCTCAGTGTTAACAGCTTGAGCTCAGCGTAAACAGCTAGAGCTCAGATACACACCTCGAGCTCAGTGTCAACAGCTTGAGCTCAGCGTAAACAGCTAGAGCTCAGATAAACACCTTCAGCTTAGTGTCAACAGCTTGAGCTGGTGACTAAGCCAGCAATGTTCACACTGTGTCGACACAGTGCAACACGGGTCTATAATATTACACACCTGGAGTTCGCACGGTGTGTTTCTGTTTAGCGAGGGGGGTGTAGTCTCATGGAACAAGCGGTTGATTACTGGCGGCACGCTATCGATCTGTTTGTCCGATCACCAAGTCCGGCTCCCGTACAGCCAAGGGGAGCGCTGCTAATTCGCCAGTCAAGCGACTCTCTCTCTCTGTCTGTCTGTCTGTCTGTCTGTCTGTCTGTCTGTCTCTCTCTGTCTGTCTGTCTGTCTGTCTGTCTGTGTCTGTCTGTCTCTCCCTCTGTCTGTCTGTATGTTCTCTGTCTCCCTCTGTCTGTCTGTCTGTCTCTCTCTTTCTCTCTCTCTCTCCCTCCCCCCCTCCCTCCCTCCCACCCTCTCTCGCTCGCTCTCTCTCAAATCAGGAAACACAAACTGATCCATCAACTTACAGACCTATCTCGATTCTATCTCTTATTTCTAAGCCATTAGAATTGCACATTAAAAAGTGTCTCCTCACCTATGCAATAAAATATGAATTAATCTATATCCAAATTAATCGGGATTCAGAAATTATCATTCGTACCACATAGCGCTTTCCAAATTAAGGACAGATGGCTTTTTTAAACATGAATAACAAAAAGTTGTCCGGAGTTCTTTTTGTAGACTTCGCTAAAGTTTTTTCGACGTCATAAATCATGAACTTTTGCTCAGAAAACTAAGAAGTCTTAAGCTATCTTTCAAAACACTGAACTTTGATTTTGTCTTTTCTTTCCCAGCAGACAATAAATTGTATCTGTAAACGCATTTCAGTCTAATGTTCTTCCCAACAATTTTGGAGTCATACAAGGATCAGTATTAGGTCCTCTGTTATTTCAATTTTACATTGATAATCTGCCATTATATTTGAAAATAAACACCGAAATGTTCGCCGATAATACTACTTTAGATACGAGTAATTCTGGCGCCCAAACATGTTTACAATGACATCCAAGAAAACAAACATCAACCGTTTTGCTTAAAATGGACACAGTTTAATCACATGGCT
>JADBJO010030515.1:0-2500 GCA_016801955.1 Conus betulinus | reverse complement strand
AGAATGACCATGTTGCAGTGACCCTAGTGTATGTGCGAGAAGGCATGACTTATTTATGTCTTCTCTTTATACTGTTTTAAATACTAAGAAAACATCTGTAGGTCTTTTCCTGCCATACTTCTCTTCACGCTGTGTCAAATTGTAAGAAAAAAGTAACAGTTATCTGTAGGTCTTTTCCTATTATACCTCTCTCTATGCTGTATAAAACTGAAAGAAAAAACAACCCAAACAACAATTATCTGAAGTGTTTTCTTGTTATACTTCTCTTTATGCTGTATAAAATTATAAGAAAAAAAAGTACCAAATATCTCTAGGTCTTTTCTTGTTATACTTCTATTTGTGCTGTATAAAATTGCAAGAAAAAAATAACCATTATCTATAGGTCTTTTCCTAGTATGTTTCTCTTCATACTGCATAGAATTCTAAGAAAACAATAACAATTATCTGTAAGTCTTTTGCTATTATATTTCTCGTTATGCTGTGTAAAATTATAAGAAAAAAAACCCCCAAATATCTGTAAGTCTTTTCCTATTATACTTCTCTTTATGCTGTATAAAGTTAAAAAAAAAAACCCAGTCATCTGTAGGTCTTTTCTTGTTATAATTCTCATTATGCTGTATAAATTTGTAAGAGCAAAATAACAATTATTTGTAGGTCTTTTCCTAATATGTTTTTCTTATGTAATCATCTATAGGTAGATTGTAAGAAAAAAAAGTAACAATTATCTGTAAGTATTTTCCTATCATACCTGTCTTTATACTGTATAAAATCGTAAGAAAAAGTAAAAGTTATTTGTTGGACTTTTATTCGCATATCTTAATTCCTTCACACTCAAGGATGGATGATTTTCTCCGGTAGTGAAGTGACATGGTCAGTTCTGTCTGCTAGTTGGTCAGCTTGTCTGCATAACCAACTTTATTGACAAAACATAGCGGTAACAGTACAAAAGAATTTTGAGTAGGGTAAGCTGAATCAACATTGTCGTCTAAACTGCGGAACCGATTTTCATAGAATTTGTTGGGATAACAGCATGTATCCCAACTTGAGGACAGAATGATGAAATTTAGCTTTAGGACAGAATGATGGAATGTCGCTTTAGGACAGAATGATGGAATGTAGCTTGTTGGACTTGTGCCTTTATGGCCGTATTGGACTTAATGTTTTTACGATCTTGTTGGACCCTGTGCCCTTATGGCCATATTGGACCCAGTGCCTTTACAGCCTTTTTGGTCACAGTGCCTCTGTGGTCTTACTGGACTTAGTGCCTTTATGGCCTTATTGGATCCAGTGCCTTTATGGTCTTATTGGACCCAGTGCCTTTATGGCCTTATTGGACCCAGTGCTTTATGGCCTTATTGGACCCAGTGCCTTTATGACTTTCTGGTCACAGTGCCTTTCTGGCCTTATTGGACGCAGAGCCATTATGGCCTTTTCGAACTTAGACCCAGTGCCTTTACGGCCTTATTGGTCCCAGTGCCTTCATAGCCTTATTGGTCCCAAAAGCCTAAACGGGAGAAACTGGTTTGTATTGGAAAGTCGAATGATGTCATAGAACCAATGATGGCTCGGTGCTATAAGCTTCTCAATAACACTGGCCCGCTAAGGTTGGCGACTCGGTTAATGACTCTAACACTGTCCCGTGGAAAGCAAAGTTCACTTGAATTTTTCGCGCAATTTGGAGCGGTTCTAAAAATAAGGTTTGTTCCAATGTCACAAATACCCGAATATTGCCTCCGAGAGCAAACGTTGCAGATGAAGAGAAGAGGGGGAGGGGGAGAGGGAGGGAAGGGGGGGATGGATTCCTCGGCATCTTTTCCACTCCCAGCTCCCCCTTCCTTCCCCTGATTTTCGCTTGAAATTTGAAAATAGACGTTAGGTCCCGTGCACACTCACTTCTCTACATGATCCCCAAACACAGAAACACATACAGCTGCAACAAAGGAGCACAAATGGAACTATCATTCTATGCATATCTAACATTCTAGGCATATCTCTCTATCATTCTATGCATGTCTGTCAATCTTTCTATGCCATTCTATGCATATCTAACATTCTAGGCATATCTCTCTATCATTCTATGCATGACTATCAATCTTTCTGTGCACATCTATCTATCATTTTATATGCATATTTATCTACAATTCTATGCCGATGTCTCATTCTGTGCGTATCTATCTATCATTCTATGCACATCTACCAATTATTCTAGGCATATCTATCATCCCAGGCATATCTATCTATCATCCTATATGCAGATTTATCCATCATTCTAGGCATATCTGTCTCTTATTCTATGCATATTTGTCTATCATTCTGTCTTGCTGTTTGTCTCTGTATCAATCTATTTGCCCATCCACCCATCAACCAACCTGTCGATCGATCGATCTGTTCATATTTTTTTTTCTTTAGGATAAAGGAAAGGGATAGGAGTGAGGGTTTTACACCGATGGTAGAAATGTACCGCAGCGGGCTGCTTTAATTTAAAAAGGCGGTCTTCACA
>JADBJO010030514.1:0-17803 GCA_016801955.1 Conus betulinus | reverse complement strand
GGGGCGGGGGGGGGGTGAGAGATGACAATCTGTTAACAAACCACAAAAATTAAGAATGTTTAGCTCTAATTTATGGCCGCAGCCTTGAGTACACAATACTTCAGAGCGGGAAAAGGTCGTGTATAAGCTTTCCGCTGACTAATAGCACGGACAGCACTCAAAAACAAAACAGTTCTCGCAGAGGAGGAGGGTGGTGGTGGGTTGTGTGTGTGTGGGTGTGGGTGTGTGGTGTGTAAACTGTGGTGTATGTTGTAAGTGTAATGTGTGTGGTGTGTGTGGTGTGTGTTGCGCGCGAAAGCATGGCACGCGCGCATGTGTGTGTGTGCGTGTGTTGTGTGTGTGGAGAGAAAGAGAGAGTGTGTGTGTCTGTGTTCTGTGTCTATAACGGATAGCGAAGAAAAAGTTATAAAAAATCCCTGCCCCCTCTTTTTCAACTAATGCGCCCCCCCCCTCCCCGCTAAACACGTGAAAAAATCGTCATTTATTCGGGGGCAACAAGTCCTTGGGGCAAAACTCCACTGGGTGAAAAAAACACTGAGGGGTTCAACGTCAACACGAGACCTGCAGGGATTCCATCAACAGTGGAGACCACCAAAGGAAAGGTGAACCAGAAGGCAAGGCAGTCCAGAGGTCGCCGGGAACTAATCAGTAACGTTCACCTGTGGCAACCGCTGACGACGTGCTGGCTGGGGACGGGTCAACCCTCGAGGAAGACCCTGCCCGGTTAAAGCAGGGTGTCACCTAGGACAAAATTCAGTGTCAACACTGAGGCGATTCTCTCTGTTTTTTGGTGTTGGTGTTCCATCCTGCAACCGGTAGTGTGTGTGGTGTGGGGTGTGATGTAGTGTTGTGTGGTGTATGTAGTATGGTGTATGTTGGTGTGGTGGTGTAGTGTAGTGTGGTGCAGTGGAGTGTGGTGTGGTGCGGTGTTAGTGTAGTATGTTGTGTGTGTGTGGTGTGTGCAGTGGAGTGATGGGAGTTGGTGCCTGCGGTGTGGTGTGATTTGCAGTGGAGTGTGGTGTGTATAAGTGTATCTGTTGGTGTGGTGCAGTGGAGTGTTGGTGTGGTATAGTGTAGTGTGGTGTGGTGCAGCTGGAGTGTGGTGTGGTATGGTGTGGTGTAGTGTAAGTGTGGTGTTGTTGAGTGCAGTGTCAGTGGGGTTGCATCACGAATTCACCACGCTGGGATGTCATAGTCCAATTCCATACAGAAGCCCTTTCTTTGTGGGAATTTTGACATTCATCCGCGGGACGGCCTCTAAACAGAATTGAGGTTTAATATAGGCTAAAACTCAGAAGACTGGAACCACGCAGTCCGAGTTTCATTCCACTTAAGGGACGTTCCGCGATGAAATCTTGCTCCAAATATCGACACCAAGGCAGCAAGTGTCCGCATCTCTACTGGGCACTGGCTTACTCGCCTAGATCCTGTATGAAAAGTAACGCGTAGATTATCGCCCTTTCCCGTGCCAGTCTCAAGACTATAGTGGACTCTACATGACTTTATTTCCACACCCACAACCTTCATGCTCATTCAAAAAAAAAAAAAGGAAAACGAGTCGAATTGTGGTGGTCCTCATCGCTCTACTATATCTCGTGACCTCAGTTTTGATTCTCTTCTCCACCGTTTGAGCCTTTGATTCTTCTTCTTCTGCATACGCAGGCTGATACTCCTGCAGACACTCCCTTCTATATGGACAGACAAATATTCATCCCATTCTATGACCGTTTTTTTTTTTATCCCGCCATTAAGGCAGCCATACCTCATCTTCGGGGGAGGTGCATGCTATGTGTAAACGTGCCATCCATACCAACGGCCACAACTGGCCTTCTCTTCCGAAAGTTGGTGATGGGATTTGACGTGTGTGCAAGATGTTATGCGTGCGTTCACACACGGAACCTCGGTTTATAGTCTCATTCGAAGGACTGTATGGGGAAACGGAGTCAGAACCAATGTTAATCCGAGGGAAAAACCCCCCTGTACCGAAACGGCCCCAGCGGTTCCATAAGTAGTCGTGCCGCATCATGCTAGATCCGAACCGGCACCACTGGAATACATTGACTCAAGGTGAGTGACTTGAGGGCCAGTGCGGTGTCCTCCTCTGGCAGGTTGTTTCATAGGCGGGCTAGATATCGATTGCTCTTGCGGATTGCTCGGGGCACCGGGGCTGCGGCAGGACAAGACTCCAAAAGCCAGGGAAGGCTTATGGACGTTTTTTGGAGCGGTAGAGAGTAGTATTGCACCGAAGATGAATCAGAGAAAGATGAGAGAGAGAGAGAGAGAGAGAGAATTAAGAAAGACCAGAAAGAAAAAAAAAAAAATAAGAAGTATGAGAGAAAGAAGACAGACAGACAGAAGGAAAGATAGATTGTATAGATAGACAGAAAGAAAGAAGAAAGAAGAGAGAGGAGAGAATGGGTGGGGGGGGGGGGGGGAGGAGAGAACGGAATAGAAAGAACGAAGGCATGAATATAATGAATGAAAAGATAGATGCATAGACAGGACAGATAGAAAGAAAGATGTCCCCTTAAGCCACAATCTCTCAGTGTTCACGTGACGTAAGTCGGCTAGATGCTGGGGTCTGGCAGGTGTGGCGTGTCGGGACTCTGGAAGCCCGGTCTGGGTAAATTTCACTGGTAGTTTTTGGGGGGCTTGGCAACAGGCTACTGAAACGCTGGTGGAAAAAAAAATGACTGTACTCGGTCTGTCTGTCTTCAGTATGTCGGTCGGTCAGTTTTGTTGTCTGTCTGTCTGTCTGTCTTTTTTTCTTTTTTTTTTTTTTTTTTTTTTTTGAGTTTTCGTACACTCACTGAGGACACCGCCACACACACACACACACACACACATTATATCCCGTCCTTGCCTCTCCACCTCCCCATGATCCCTAGTCCTTCCCACCCCTCCCCCATTCCACACACCACTACCCAAAAACCCCCCACACACACCACAACACGTACACACCTATAATCCCGTTCCTTCATTCCATACCACCACACACACACACCCCACGCCCCGCACAACCACACAGTGAACCCGGTGTACTACACATCCACACACCTCCACCATTCAATCCCGTGTCCTTCAGTCCAACCCCCCATGATCCCCCATCCCCACCCCCCAAACACACCACACACACACACACACACGCACACTTCCATTCTTCATATCCCGTTTCCCGTCATCACCTCCCCATGCTCCCCCATCCCCCACCCCCCAACAACACACACACACACACACACACCACGCACAACTCAACGTACAACCCACATATTCCCGTGTCCTTCAGGTCCCCTCACCCTGATCCCCCCATCACCCCACCCCCCAACATACACACACCCACACACACACACAACACACACACGCACACTCCACACGTACACACATATATCCCGTGTCCCTTCAGTCCCCTCCCCCATGATCCCCACCATCCCCGACCCCACAGACACACACACACCACACACACACACACACACACACACACCGCACACCGCTGCAAACAGGGCGGCCTTGCAGCACTATGCCTCCTACCCCTCTTGCGTAACCGACGGGCAAGGGATTGGTGGTTCTCTGAAACCCACCGTCCAGGAACAGACGCGCTCTGCGATGCAACGGCAGGCAGAAACAACTCACCGCAAGTGACAACGCAGCATGGCGGCCAAAGCCATAATCTGCTACCTCTTGCCGGCAGGACCTGTGAGCGAGGGATTGTGTCCTCTGAATCCGCCATGCACCGTCCTGGAAACTCTGAACCTCGTGGTGGGCATGGCTGGCCCCGGCCTCGGACGCCCACCTATCCAGACAGGTCCTGGCGTGCACTCACAAGGGGCACACCTGCACTCTCAGCTCTCTTGGGTAGATTATTACCGATTTCACCTCCCTGTCTGTCTGGCTGGCTGGCTGGCTGGCTCTCTCTCTCTCTCTCTCTCTCTCACTCTCCCTCTCTCTCTCTCGCTCTCTCTCTCTCTCCTCCATTCCCTCCCTCTCTCTCTCTCTCTCTCTCTCGTCTCTCTCTCTCTCTCGTGCAGTCTGTCTCGTCCGTCTCTTGTGCCTTGCCCCTCCTTTCCGAGTACAGATCGGCGAATCCCTAGCGTTGAACAAAAACAACTGTCAGAGAGCTAACCGCTGCTGCTCCATTTGGACTGAAGGTGGATTGTGGGGTCATTTCCGGGAGTTCCACCAAACCGCATTTCACCACCCGTTGCTCAGAGATTTACTCTGAACTACTTACTTACTTTCGGAGAAGACAGGGTTGGGTTTTTTTTTTGGTTGTTGGTTTTTTTTTCTTTTTTCTTTTTTTTTTTTTTTTTTTTTTTTTAACATGGGGGAGACCAATAGCGCTGGACACCTACGGAGACCTTGAGACATATGTACATCCGCTTTCAGCCTAATGGGAGGCCGACCCCCCAACACCCCCCCCATCCCCCGCTTTAAACTCCTGCACCCCTCGTTATCCCTACCGTTTTCTTTATTTCTATTGGTTTTGATGATGAAGTTGTGTGCGCTCCGCCCTGCGAGCCACCCACCTGCAAGACACCCACCTGCAAGACACCCACCTGCAAGAAGACACCCGCCTGCAGAAGACACCCACCAGCAAGACACCCGCCTGAAGAACAAAAAAAAGCAACACCCCGAAGGTGCTGGGGAGACCCAGAAGAAGCCTGTCTTCACCTGCCTTAGTAGCAGTCCTGTGACCACCCTTGGAGGCCTGCCGCTGTGTTGACGATGGGTACAGGCACGCGCAGGACACTCCTTAGGGACTCCCCCACGCCATCGGAACAAAACCCCCACTCACCAGCAAGCGCACACCCGCCTGCAAGACACCGCCCTGCGAGACACCCACCTGCAAGAAGACACCTACCTGCAAGACACACAGCTGCCCACCTCCAAACCAAAAAGTGAAAAGACCTGTACACTTTGTCCAGTTTACCGGCGTGACTTCTTCCGTACGGTACGCGAGAGGGGGGGGGGGGGGGGGGGGGGGGGGGGTCAGGGGGGGGGGGGGGGGGGGGGGGGGGGGGGTGACGGCTACGGTCCTCTGCAGAGGGCATGCGAGGAGAGCATCTCTGCGTCTCGTCCAGAACGAGACTTCTTCGTCGCGCGATTCTGTGCTCCTGGTGTCATTTCAGGGTAACGCTAATGTGTCGTTAATAGGATTATCTTTCCTTCAGATCACGAGTATTATGATATATGGTGAGTCGCACAGAAACTCGTGTCCACCAGCCTTCCCACCAGCTTCGGCTATTTCTTTATACATTCTGTTTCAGGAATAGAGCAGTTGTAGAGGACGCAAAGGGATGTAATACATCCTGGAATATGAAAAATGAGTACTTTGAAGTCTTTTGTTTTAATAAAAATAATAATAAACACTCAAGCTTTCGGGTCTAGACCCTTCGTCAGGAACACTAAACACTTGGGAAAAAAACGTCAAAGTGACGAAAAAGAACATAAAAGAACAATTAATGACATCAAAACAAATTGATGGCACACCAGTGTTGTGTAACACTTTCCCCTGGTAAAGCGCTGGCATACATACAAACGTTTGCTACATGTGTTTAGGTCTTTTAAGTTTCTGCTAACAGCCTCCCTATTGAATTCCTTTTCCACCAGCCCCCCCCCCCCCCCCCCCCCCCCCCACACACACACACACACACACACCAATCCTGGAAACTTTTGTTCTTTGAATCAACTCTCTAGAACTAGATTTGCCTCTCTCCTACAGCAGCCAGTAGTTTGAATGCATAAAACAGAATCAGAGACCTCTGTCAGAATCAGCGTGAGTATGTTGAGAGTAACACTGATTTGGGGGAGGAATTTGGCTCAGTGCTTGCTTCCACCACACAAACCGTGTTTCCCACTAATTTGCAGCATGATGCACCGCTTTCAAATGCGTAGTTTCTCTGTGGTACGAGTACACCACGTTATTGACCCTATAATTCATAGTTCATCGTGACCCTTACCTGTGTGACCATTGGTTCATATCATTACCCATAGACCTATTCCTGATATAAAACACGTGCTTCTGGCATATTGATCTGTATCTGTTTGCAGACCTATCTTGCACACGAGTTGGTGATAAACGCAGATTTTTTTTCCAGTATGGTGTGGGGGTAAGAAATTGCGATAATACTGATGTTAACAACATCGCAAATAGACGAGGCAGATTAATTCGTATGTATGAAACCACTGAAAGACAACTACGCGGAGGTTGATTGCTAGTTTGTGGGTCAGAATTACTTTTGTTGTGTTGTCAGTTGTTGTTGTTGTTGTTGTTGGTGCTGGTGGTTGCTGCTGTTGCTGCTGCTGCTGCTGATGATGAGGATGATGATGCTTGTTGTTATAATAAAAAAAAAAAAAGACACTGAACACGTATGTGAGCAAAGCTTCATGCTGTGGCATTAGTATATTGCTTTCTTCAAGGTGTGCCTGTGCCAAAATGTACATACTCATCCACGCATGTGTCCGTGCGGCCATGACAATCATGACTGTAACTCACACCGCGTGCACTTGGGACTGAAGCACAGACCCAGGTCACAAAACTCAACGGACAGTTTGATGCAGGACGTGGCATTTACACAACTGATCACTGGTCTCTCTTTGTGGACGTCTTTTCGATGATCTTCTATGATGCTATTTGTCCATACTGCTGCTTCTTTACCCCGCAAGACTGCCTACGGATCAGACCTAGTTATGTTTTTCTATGACTTTTTTTACTACGTGTCAGGAGAAATTCGTTTTTCGACATTTAAAAAGAAAAATATCAGACACTGCTAAATCAACACATTTGAACATTTCATTTATCAGTTCGTTATGGTCCCTCCGGGGGTTGCAACCTTGTCGTGGTCGGAGGGCTTGCGGTCCTGTGATCCCTTAGGCTTTGCTGGCGGGGGCATCGATACTTGAAGATAGGCTAGTTCTTGAAAATGCTTCTAGGCCTGAAAAGTCAAGTTGCTGTCTGGCCTAAGCTCAACGTGGTAAGGAGTTGATGCCCCTGGTAGGGCTTCCCATGTCAGACAGGCTAAGGGTGAGGATCCTGACTAATAGTAACCCGCCTTTCTCCTTTTCTTGTTTTCTGCCTTTCTTATTTGGCTTTTTCTGTCTTCGTCTCCCCCTTCAAGTCTTCTTTCCCACACGCTTTTTCTCTCTGTGGTCTTATTAAGATCCGCCGCGTTTCCGTGCGGTGCGACCTGTGATGGAGGGGAATGAGATCGTGGTGATTGAGAGAGCCAGCGCCCCTCAACACATCAACTTTGGCTCGGACCTCTCCAGACAGGAGGCACACACAGGCTGTGGAAAAGACTTATCCAACCCTTCAAATTACCGCCCAATAGCTCTGACCAGCTGCATATGCAAAACTCATAGAGAAGATGGGTAAACTCCCGCTGATATGGAAATTGGAAAACCGATGGCCTTTGGCCACAGAACATTGCGGTTTCCGCAAATACCATTCTACAGTCGACTCTCTAGTCCGTCTGGAGACCACATTCCGAAACGTCTTTGTTACCAACCAGCATGTGGGGGCTATATGTTTTGACTTATAGAAAAGCCTGCGACACACTTGGAAATCTGGTATCCTCATGGACCTGCACAGTCTAGGTTTTCGAGGCCATTACCTGTCTTCCATCCAAAAACTTTCTGGCTGATCGGAAATTTCAAGTTCGTGTTGGCATCACGCTGTCTGACATCCACAAGTAGGAGTTGGGTGTTCCCCACGGGAATATCCTTTCTCCTGCTCTCTTCAACATTAAAATTAACGATATCGTAAAATCCGTGAACCAAGGTTTCGAGTCCTCTCTGTTTGTCGACGACTTTGCTCTCTGCGCAGTTGGAGCCTCCTACGCCGGCGTGCAACGCCGACTGCAGCTCTACGTCAACAAGATCCGTCAGTGGACCGAGGGAAATGGTTTGACGTTCTCGTCGACCAAAACCGAGTGTGTTCATTTTCATAATTTCGACAGTATTTTGCTGACCCCGAAATTCACCTGGAAAAATTTATCATTCCAGCTGTAAAAGAAGCTAAATTTCTGGGAATCATTTTTTACCAAAAACTCAACTTCAAAAGTCACCTTCATCATTTGAAAACCTCCCGTCAGAAGGCAATGAACATCCTGCGAGTCGTGGTGCACGCGGACTGGGGTGCCGACAAGAAAACCCTTCTGCATCTTTACAGGGCTCTGATCCGATCCAAACTGGACTACGGTTGTGTCGTGTACAGTTCTACCAGACCTTCCTATCTCAAAACTCTAGACCCTATTCACCACCAAGGGCTTCGACTATGTCTTGGGGCGTTCGCGCATCACCCCTGTATACAGCCTATACGCAGAGGTGGAGAACCCTCCCTCTCCAACCGTCGATTAAAATTATCTCTTAATTACTGTTTGAATCTTCTTTCTGAACCGGAAAACCCTGCTGCTTATTCTTGTGTGTTTTTATCCCAAATCCACCAAGAAATTCGAAGACAAACCTAATTTCTATTCTGGATTTTTGATGCTCCATGTCCCGACCAGATCAAAAAAAACACTGTACAGCATAAGGGTATGAATTTCCTTATGTGCAGGGCACTTCAGAGAGACTTTCCCGGGCATTTCAACAACATGGCGTCAGTTTTATTTCACAAAACCCACCAATTCTCTCCGATCTCAACTGACCCGTATTAAAGACATTACAGACAAAGGGAAACAACGTGGAGTAATCTACCACATTAAATGCTCTGATGTGTGATCAAGACTATATTGGTGAGACAGAAAGACCTTTTCACAAACGGTTGAAAGAACATCAGACCAGGCCTGAATCAGCATTCAAAGAACACTGCTTGAGAGAGAAACATGATATCTCTCTGGATAACACCCACACTGCTGGGAACTGAAACCAACTTTCTCAAAAGGAAGGCGAAGGAGGCCATTCAGATAAAAACAAGAAGACCCAGCCCTCAACAGGGTGGGGGACTTGAGTTATCTCCCATCTATGACAGCATCTTAAGACCTGGGTGAACTCAATTACCTCTAGTGAACTCGGACTCACAACCTGTAGCTAATGAGAACTGCTGCAGTGAACTCGAACTCACGACGCATTCAACTAGCAGCTCCCTTTGTTGCTTCAGTTGACTGATGAAGGCTGGTTGTGGCCCAGCCGAAATATTTCAGTAAGTGTGAACTTATTAGACTCTGAGTACAGATAATCTATTCTACTAATTCTATTTCTATTCCTCTGGGAATCCATATTCGTCCTCACCTAAGTAATGCAGAGGTCAACCTTGGAGACATCTGTGACGACTCCAAATTTCCAGACGTCCCCTCCTTGGACTTTTCTCACTCAGAGATCCGCTTCGACCTGGCCTCTGACCGCAAGGATTCGACCAGCTCCTTTGCATATAACTCCTTTTTTGCAGAACTTGTTCCAAATTCCCTTCATTCCACAAGATATTTACCGACGGTTCCAAGTCCGAGGAGGGAGTCGCTTGTGCCGCTTACTGCTCAGCGGCTCCTCCCGAAATATGTCAGAACATATTCCTTCAGACAGCTCTGTATACACCGCTGAACTCACTGCGCTGGTCTTGGCCCTGAAAATTATCTCGGAGTCAAATCACAAAGACTTTCTTATCTTCTCAGATTCCCTTTCTGCTTTGGAGGCCATTGCTGGCCGCAGCCTCAAACACCCTCAGCTATTGAATGTATTTGAACAGTACACTACTCTTAAACACACACACACACACACACACACACACACACACACCACGGGTACAACATAGTTTCCGCGTGGGTCCCTTGTCACGTCGGCATTCGAGGCAAGGAGAAAGGCAGACCAACTCGCCAAGGATGCCACACACCTTGAAACGTGCCGATTTTCCATCCCGCACACGGACGTGAGACCCAAAGTTGACTTACGTTAGAAACCTCTGGCAAGAGGAAAGGAACACTCAGATGGACAACAAACTTTTCCAGATCCGTCCGAATCTGAACGAGTTTTTACCGTCTGCTACAGGTTGGCCGTAAGGAAGAGACAGTTTTGTGCAGGTTGCACACAGGCCACTCCTTTTATACCCACTCTTATCTTTTAAAAGGTGAAGAAGCTCCGTGGTGTATTCCATGTCATGTTCCATCACAGTGAAACATATTCTTTTAGAGTGTGGGACTTGTACGATGTGAGACATAAACACTTTATAGCAGAGTCCATGAAAACTCTGTTCAGAGATGTCCCACCTGACGTGATCTTTCGCGGTCGGCTGGGCTATAAGCAACATTACTTACCTAGTTCGTTATGGCAAACACGTTTCCCACATTTTACACAGATTCCTCCATTGCCGATTTCCGAACATCATCTCACTTACCAAATTCGTTGTGGCAAACAAGTTTTACACGTTTGACACAGATTACCCCCTTGCATATTTCGACCTAGTCTTGTATTAATCACTTGCTGTTAATGATCGGTAACTTTGATAGACACAATCCAGCTGTCGGCGTGTGTGCGTGCGTGCGTGTGTGTGCGTGCGTGCGTGTGTGTGTGTGTGTGGTGTGTGTGTGTGGTGTGGTGTGTGTGTGTGAAGGGTGTGGTGTGAGAGAAGAGAGAGAGAGAGAGTGTGTGGTTGTGGTGTGTGTGTGTGTGTGGTGTGTGTGTGTTGTGTATGTTGTGTGATGCTCTCACCTGGACAGGCTCTGCATAAAGCCGCCGAGGTCTCCGTACTGTCCCCTTCACAGTCGACGCTGCCGTGTTGGCCCGGTGCAGGGTCGTTACACTGGCGAGAAAGCACCTGGTCCTGTGCCCCGTCCCCGCAGGTCGCACAGTCCACTCACCCCAGCTACCATTCACTGGCAACAGAGAAGTGCAACTTAATTGGGGCCCCTCTTTGATGGTGTCCATGCGCGTGCATGTAACAGCGTACACCCACCACACCACACACACCAACACACCCAACACACACCACACACACACACACACACATACGCACCACGATTCGCACACCCACACACACACACCACACACAACACACACCACACACACAACACACACAAACACACACACACACACACACACACACACACACACACACACACACACACGCACACTAACCCACACACACACACGCAAGCACGCACGCACACACACTTTCGCACGCACGCACGCTCATGCACGCAACGCATACACGCAACAATGTGTGGCACGCGCCGTGTGCACGTTCACGCACACCCAAGGCACACCAACACGCGCGCGCACACACACACACACACACACACAAACACGCACGCTCGCACACACCATTTCACCACACACAACACACACAACACACACACACACACCACACACAACACACACACGCATACTCACGCACGCACAGGACACACACACACACACACACACACCACACACCCACACACACACACAAACATATATACACTGAACTGACTGAACCCATTTATTGTCCAGATAACAAATTGTGTACTACCCAATTTAAACATAAAAAACTTGAATAAAGTAATGAGAAATGAAAACAATAGAAAATAACATCTCAAAGACATAAAGATCATAAATGAAATTTAACAGGGAAACATTTAACATTTATGAAGTTAAATCATTAAAAGCAGATGATTGTTGAAAATAAAACCACATGAACTCTTTAACTGTACTGAAAATCAAATCAAAGCAACATCTCTCTCTCCCTCATCTCCTCGTCTCTTCCTCTCCACTTCTCTCCATTGCGCATTCTCTCCTCCGCCTCCTCACCCTCTCTTTTCCGGATCGTTTTCCTCCTCTCTCTCTCTCGCTCTCGTCTTCTGAGATTTTGACTTGTATTAGGAGTTGATTAGTGTGTCGTGTGTGTGTTGTGTTGTGTGTGTGTGTGTGTGTGTGTGTTGTTGGCGTGCGTGCGTGAGTGTGGTGTGTGTGTGTGTGGTTGTGTGTTGTGTGTGTGTGTGTGTGTCGTGTTGTGTTTTTATCCCCTTACCCCCCGGGCAGGTCACCCAAGGGAAACCGGTGCCTGTCATCCTCATATGTGTCCAACACAGTTCGTCTGGCCCCACCGTTATCCGGTGGATGGAATCTGTTTTGCTAGAGACGTTTACGTTCTAGCTGTCAAAGCTGTTCTGGTGCAGACTCACAGGGCCCTGTGCGACTTGTTGTCCATATGTCTCCGTGACTGTCCCACTTACACGCTTCCATATGACGTAACAAGCTATCCACTCACGTCCAGCATGGCCCTATTCGTTAGTGGCCACTACGGTAGCGTCACATACATTGCACGCACGCCTCACGCACGCGCGCGCGCGTCTACCGACTCACCACACACACACACACATCACACAACACATAACACGCGCGGCGCCATTCGCGTGCTCGAAGACAAACGCAGGCGCTCGCACGCACGCACACCACACACACACACACCACACAACACACCCACAACGCACGCAGCACGCACGCACGCTAAGCAAAAAACAAAACCACACAAACAAATCAAACCACACATCCCCACACACACAAACACACACACACACCCACATTCAACACATCACTACCCACAAACCAACCACACACACCGCGCGCGCACGCGCCGCGCGCGCACACACACACAAAACACACACAAACTACACAAAACACGCACTGCTACGTACAACAAACACACCCACACACTACACACCGTCAACACTATCATAGTACAACCCTCTACACGCAAGCCATATCACACATACAAATCACGCACGCAAGCAACATAATCACATCACACACACACACATTCCAAATTCACCACATCACACACACCGCATAATACACACACTACACCCCACCTCCATATTCACATTTCCACCTTTTTATTCATTAACATTACCCCAATCACCACTATCACACTTGCTTATACACTTACAATACATACACTACACCTATCGACTACACATCACACACTATATTCTCCACACCCTTATATTTCATACAATATCCCACTACACATATACATTCTTTCACACATATTACACGTTATAGTCCGCATATTCGTACACACACACACAACTTACACTTACTCATCACAACATTCCCATTTAACCACATCACATCACACACACCCAACGCACACAAACAAAACACACACACACATACACACAACATACACACACCACACTATACACACCACACATGCGCCTGACAGAGCTGCTGTAAAAGAGGCGTCCCAAAAGGTTAGAGAAAACGTACGCATCACGGACACTTCTTGGTAACTCCATGAAATTATCGGCTGTAGAAATAACAGCATGGAAAAAATAGCAGAAGACGTTCGATGAAAAGACTCAACACAAATACAAATGCTACGTTCTACGTTGGATCTGTACAGCAAGAACGTTGTCCCACAAGCACGTTATGTTATCAGACTCTGGAAGTCCCGCCGCTTGCATCTTGTTTCCTAAAAATAACTTCGCTTAAAAACTAATCCCTCCATTCTCCCCAATAAATGTATTATTGCTGTGTTGTTGTGCATCAAAGCATAGTTCTCATTCAACATTTTTGTTCCCATTGTACAAAGTGTCGAGAGTCTTGCCCGATTCAGCACACAGCCAAGAACCTTTGTTTCGGTAAGATTAATATCATCTATTGAACGATGTTATTATAGGACACAAAGGTTTACTACCAAATGGCTTGAATCCCTAATTCACACCCCATCAGTCGGCATATTCTTCTGTGAGGTTGTGTTTTGGTTGGTTTGTCTCTGTTTTTTTTCCTCCTTAGTGTGATTTGTGGTGCTTCGCGGGACCCATTCCCACCCACCCCTTACCCGTTTTGTTTCTGTATTTCTACATTCTTGTTGTATATGTATCTTTAACATTTTCAGCTTTACGGTAACTTCAGGTGTTGCTGACAGTTTCATTACGCACACATTTACACTCTTATACCACCCCTTCCAGCACACCGATCTACAGACAAAACTTTAGATCCCATTCTGCATCTGGGCCCCACATTACACTTTATTGTGTGATGCAAACAGACGTACATAAATTAAATGATTACCCCGCAACTGATTCCTTATTCGATACTTTGAATCACCCAACCACTACATCCACATTCCTCTATTTTTAACACATCATTCCATTTTCCCAAACCCACACCACATCACACAACATCACACACAAAACGAACAGTTTCGATCTTCCATTTCTCATTCATCCTTTATGCCTAATGGGTCCGTGGTTTAGAATTAAAGGGCATGTAAGCCAAAGGGTCGTTCCATCGTGCGCCTACTGTTAAACGAAACGTGCAACTCGGCCAAGTTCCGAACACGATTCCGTCGGTTCAAGTACGAACAACCGACGTTTGGCAAGCATGACACAATAAGCGGGATTAAGTTTTACCGAACACTCTCGTTGAAAAATGGTGCAACATCGGCAAGGCCGTATCGAAACATGCCTTTTCCGCATCTGTCTACCCTGAAAACTCATCGTTCATCAATGGAATGCCCTATGGTGTGCGTGCCCTGCACACTTCCTGAGGTGAAACCACAGCGCGAAGGCTCACCAAAGTTATCGCGCCGCAGGATCGATAAGTTTCGTCCTTGCCGCAGTTAAGGGACCTTCTTTGGTACTTTTCTGGGGTCCCATCCCGCACCCCAGGAGGGTTTTTTTTTTTTTTTTTTTTTTTTTTTTCGTTTGTCTCTATGAACCTGTCCCTTCAGGTTCTTACTTGGCCACGGGCTCTCGGCAACCGCACGGAAGCAGGCAGCACTCTCCCAGTCGTAACACTATCACAGTCCAGGACCACCATCATCGCTTTGTTTGCGGGTCGGGTTGTCGCAGGTGCGTCTGTCTTCCCGATTTGCTTGTTTGTTCTGGTTGGCGCAGCCACAGCCGAAGGTCGTCAGTCCCGAATAGAATACCGTGCGCCTGTGTCCAGTAGCCGCCCACTGGCCGCGATCGTGAACGGCTAGTCAGTTGAAATCAGTTCGTTTGATGGGGGACAATCAAAACCGATTAATGTCAGCACGCTGTTACGATCATGTCACGTATGGTCAACTTTACCGAACGCTCCCCACGAACAACAACACACTCACACACATACGACACACATCACACATAACACGCATGACGCGATCGCAGCACGCTAGTACGCACACGCGCGCGCTGCGACGGCGCGCGCGCACACACACACACATTTAAATCACCCACACACACATTCACACACACACACGCACTGTCAAGCATGGGTACGCTATTCACATATACACTACCAATCACACAAACATCACTAAACAACCACTATACTAGTTAACACCACACTACGCTTTATTAGCACGTACGCATACTACACTCTCATTATATTATATCACGTCAGCGCATCGCTTCGCTACTGTACTATTTTCCTTGACACAGCGCGCCGTCACTCGAGCGAAAGCAGACAATTCCGTTTTCCCTTCGGGTTCACTGGTTTCTTTTTACACATTACTATTTCTCTGTGTGTTTGCTTGTCTTCGTCGCGTGGGGGTGTTGTGTGCTTTGCCCTGGGTTTGTGGTGTGTGTGTGTGGATAAGTAATGTCCATTTGTGTGGTGTACGTGTTGTGGGTGTGTAGTGTGTGTGTGTGTGGTGTGTGTGTGGTGGTCGTGGTGGTGTCATGTGTTGTGTTGTGTTGTGTAGGATTTTTTTATGAGGGGCACTATGTGGTATATACGCGTTGTGATGAGGTGTGGGCAAGGACAAATAGTGCTTGTGTGCAAGTGTACGGAAGTGATGGCTACATGGGTGCTTGTGTGTTGTGTTGTGTCGTGTGGGTGTGTTCTGTGTGTGTGTGTGGGGTGGTGTCTTTGTTGTGTGTGCACATGTGATATGTGTGTGTGGCGTGTCATGTGCAGCTGTGTTTTTTTTTGTTCCGGCTAATGTGTCGTGTGTTTTTTTGTGTTGTGGTGTGTGGTGTGTTGTGGTTGTTGGGTGTGGTTTTCGGTGTTTGTGTTGGGGTGTCATACTGAGCTTAATTTGTGGTGGTTTGTGTTTCTGTATGTTGTGCATCTCATCAGCGCACTGAGGTGTGCAACTTTTATTGTGTGTGCGCGCGCACATTATTAGATGTGCAGTGTGGATCCGCAGTGTGTGTTGCTCTGGTGTCGCAGCGCGCGCGCGCAGCGCCGTGCCTTGGGGGTTTTGGTTGCGTTGCACGCGTGCGCAGATGCGCGCGCGGTTCTTCCTTCGAGGGTTGATCTATGTCTTGCTCGAGTCTTCGTTATTTTCCATGCTCGCACGAAGCATTGCGGATAGCTGTGCCCACTATTCAATATGTGCGGGTGTGGGGGGTGCCGGGGGCGGGGGGGGACTTTGTGGAGGGCTGTTGTCGGTGTGTGGTGGCATACAATTACATCTTTGTCAAAAAGCGTCCGTTTCAACCTGCCCACAAGTTTATACTGCGTATCGCGAATCGAGAATTTTTCCGCCATAGATGCGTTCTTGACGAAACATGCAATAACCATATTTGGTTTGAAAGTTAAGTGACCAGCTGAAAAGTGTATATTATTTTGTTAAACGGTTCCTTTCTGCAGAAAATTCTGGTTACATGGATTCACGAGAATAGCGCCTAGACTCGTTACTAGCGTTGTGGTTTTATTGTATTGCAGATGTGACATACATACTTCTGATTCAGTGCTGACTTCGTGTTATTCTCCTGTATTCATTCGTTCGCATCGCATTCTGTTCGAAAGGGAAAGAAGGAACGAGAAAGGCAAAGGAATCAAGAAAAAAAACCAGGACATAGATTGAAAAAGACTCTGAAGTGATTGGTTTCTGAATGAAGATCAATCACTGGTGAGGAAATGTCGGTAGGTTTTTTCAAATGGCATTTCGAGCCATATTACAAACTCTTGTGTACAAGAGATAATTGTTACATTACATTTCTCGGCGTACGTAGCATCGATTTTTGTTCCCTTATTTTCCCTTTTTTTTTTTTATTCTTTTGGTATTATTTTTGCGGAATGCAGAGCATCACAATCAGGTGCGAAGTTTTAGATGTTACCCTGCCGTTCAGTTTTGGTATAAGGCATGTAGCGGCCACGATTTTTGAGATCGAGAGGGCTCATAATCGTGTGTCCTTGTTTTTGCAGGTTCGTTAAACTTCTTTCGCTCCGGGGTTAAAGACTGTTTTCATGTTTCTGAGATTTACTATAGCAATCTATAAACATTTTATTTTCCCACCGTTAACAGATAATAGTAGAGTAACGCAGTTTAAAATTATTGTTTTCAACTCAGTACACATATTTTCTTTTTCATACGGGTCATCAATCATACCCCCCTGACTTAAACTGTAAAATCCTCTGCACCCTTAAGGTAACGGAGCGTTTTGGGCCTGGGGGTATGGAGAGTTTAGGACAGTTGGAAATATGAGGTTGGATGCTGAAACCATAAGTTGACATGCAGAATTAAGGCATTCAGAATAGGATAAATTATCACCCGTACCTCTGGACACCTCAGCATGATGTACGTCCGTCCGATTGAAAGGATTGTGCAGAGGACTAATGACTGGTTTCTGACCTCTTGACTTCTTAAACGCCCGATATAGATCTGGACAGATTGTGAAGGTTGATCGCTTGGTGATACTAAGTCATCCTGTGTTCATTTAAAGTGGACGATCTCATTGTCATTGGGACTACTCATGACGAGAGCGCCCATACGGTCTTATCAAACCAAGATATCAAGAACGGTTCATCCTCACAACACGCACAGTTCTTATATCTCTCTTGTCGCAGAGGCTCTCCCTACTTAGATGATCATTATATCTCTCTACTGCGTTCCCCTCTCTTTAGCACACCTTCCATTCAATTACGTATTCTTCTTGTTGAATAGGTAATTACGATA
>JADBJO010030513.1:15000-17803 GCA_016801955.1 Conus betulinus | reverse complement strand
TCTCAGAAAGCACTTTGTCGATCTTTCTGAAAACCTGTAGGTATGTTCATTATGGGTGACGGATGATACCCGATGTTTTAGTTTACCGTTATATCCGTTACTAAGGGCTATAACTACCCGTGACGGTTTTTCTTTTTCATGGAATATCTCAGAAAGTACGCGGCCGATCTTTCTGAAAATTTGTAGGTATGTTCATTACTGGTCACGGATGATGCCAACGTTTACGTTACCGTTATAGCCGTTACTAACGGCCCATAATGGTTTTCTTCTTTATGAAAAATCTCAGAAAGTGCTTGACCGATCTTTCTGAACATTTGTAAATATGCTCATTATAGGTCAGAGATGATGGCCGATGTTTAGCAGAATAGCCATTACTAACGGTTGCACCATCCCAAGACGGTTTTTTCCTCTGTATGGAATATCTCACACGTATTCAGGATAAACTGGGAGTACGTTTTTATGCTACGCATCTTGTTAGCTTTTCGTTCTACAGAACGTGGTTATAATTATGTTTCTTGTAACTTCACGTTCTGCTGAGTTGAGCATTGTTTCATTTCCTTTTTTTTGTTTGTTTGTTTCTTTTGACTTTGAGTTCTCTCTTCCTTCCTTTTTGTCCCCCACCTTCCCTCCTCCTCTGCTTCACCTCTCTGCATCTCTCTGTCTCACGCTACACAGAGAGAGAGAGAGAGAGAGAGAGAGAGAGAGGAGAGTCGAGGGAGAGAGAGAGAGAGAGAGAGAGATGGGTCATAACAGACATACATCCACAGTGTCATGTATATTCATGAACACACACACACACACACACACACACACACACACACACACACACACACACACACACACACTGGATACACACACACACACACACACACACACACACACACACACACTTGGATACACACACACACACACACACACACACACACAACACACACACACACACACACACACACACACACACACACTTGGATACACACACACACACACACACACACACACACACACACACACACATACACAGACACACACACGCACACACACACACACAGACACACACACACACACACACACACACACACACACACACACACACACACACACACACACACACACACACACACAACACACACCCACACACACACACACAATACACGCACGCACACACACACACACACACACACACACACACACACACACACACACACACACACACACACATTTGGATACACACACACACAGACACACACAGACAGACAGACAGACAGACAGACAGACAGACAGACAGACACACACACACACACACACACACACACGCGCGCGCGCGCGCGCGCGCGTGCGCGTCGTATGCCTGATTTTGAGTGTCCTTGATCAGTTTATTCATGCACTGTATGCCTGATTGTAAATGTCTCTGATTATTCTATAAATGTTCGAAGTTCTATTATCCCCAATCTCATTGTTTTTTTTTTTCGGAATGGATATCATTGTGGACACTCTGTGTGCATTATTTGCTCTCTCTCTCTCTCTCTCTCTCTCTCTCTCTCTCTCTCTCTCTCTCTCTCTCTCACTCTCTCTCTCTCTCTCTCTCTCTCTCCCGCTTGTCTGTCTCTCTGTCTGTCTGTCTGTCTCTCTGTCACTCTCTCTCTCTCTCTCTCTCTCCCTCCCTCTCTCTCTGACTCTCTCTCTCTCTCTCTCTCTCCGCCTTTCTGTCTGTCTGTCTATCTATCTGTCTGTCTCTGTCTCTCTCTCTGTCTCTCTCGCTCTCTCTCTCTCTCTCTCTCTCCCCCCTCACCCCGCACACACACACACACACACACACACACACACACACACACACACACACACACACACACACACATACGCAAAGCGAACTACTACGATCGATCATACAAATTAAAAAATTGATGATACCAATAGTCTATTGGGGCACAATTGCAGTTCGAAAGGGGAGGTGGGGGGGGGGGGGGGGGTCGGAATTCGTAAGCCGGAGAAACGTAGTCATATTCATACGTAATTCTGCAAGCGATAAATGAAATTGCATGAAGATCAAAAAGTTTGACATATACTGAACATAACAAATACTTTGCCAGCATTTCGTGTAACGCTCCACAGCAAAAACTCAGTCCCCAAGGTAAGATAAGGTAAGGTTGCTTATAGCCCAGCCGACCGCAAAGGACCATATCAGGGCTGTCATCACGTCGGTGTCAACTCACAAGTCATTAAAAAAAAAGCAGCAACAACAAATAAAACACCATTTACACAGCTCTTTAAAATACACCGTCAGAAGGGCGTACAGATCGAAAACTTTCAGCAGCTGGGGGTGCTTGAAATTACGGCCGGAAATGGCCTCCAAAGCAGAAAGGAAGTCTGACTTAATGAGGAAATCTTTATGTTTCGATTTACAGGCCATTTTTAAGAGCCAGGACCGAGGGTGTGAGCTCAGCAGTGTAGATGGAGCTATCGGTGGCAATGTGTTCGGTACATCTCTGATGGGGATTCACTGCACAAAACACAGCAGAGGCAACTCTCTCCTCAGATTTGGAACGTCAGTGAAGATTCTTTTTTTAAAAGTATTTCTTTATTGAACAGACGTGTACATAAACACATAATTGACCTGAAGCAACAACAAGCAAACTTATGATGTGCTCAGTATATTCTTTTGAAAGGATGGAAACTTCAGCAAAAAAGGGACTTGCGTGCCAAGAAAAAATACTAGAATCTTTACGCTACGAGGCTAAATCAAACCGGATATCTGGAGTGAAGAAAATCCATGAAGGGTCATCAGGAAAGTTGAACAACTCACAAA